>MIQA02009209.1:0-12670 GCA_001887855.2 Sclerospora graminicola | reverse complement strand
GACTGCGTGGCGCCGGCCACGGCGCCATACACTCATGGGCGTAATGGCCCATCTTCGCGCATCTATTGCATCGAAGGAACTTCTTAATCTTGGTTGCCTCGATGTCGAGGCAACTGCAACCGATAGGTCCATAGGTTCTGGACCTCATCCGCCTGTGCTCTGGCGCGGGTTTTGGTGTCATGGGACGAAGGGTGAACTTTGTCTGATCGAAGAGTAATTAACATGCTGCACCGGCGGCATGCTAAAGGCGAAAGGCTTTTGAGCCCTTCGACTAAATCCAGCATGCGCTGCTGATGAACGCATGCTAAATTCTTCTCGGATGCTTTGGTCTATAGCATCCGTCAGAGTCTTTGGCGGGTTGCGGTAAAGACTCTGCTTGATGGGGCCGTCATTCAGTCCGTTCATGTAGCCGGTGACCTGCATGGCAGGGGGCACCGGCTCGTATACAATATTCGATAACAAATATTGTATCTTCTGAGCGTAAGCTTGGAGACCAAGCTTACCTTGCCGGAGTTCCATGAACTCTTCCCGGCAACTAAGCCATTGCTGGAGCTTCGAAGTTGAGCTTTAGCTCAGCTTTTAATTCCTGATAAGTCAGGAGCTCAGACTCATCAGTGGATCTACGGCTCACTGCCCATGCCCTGGCGCTACCGCCCAGGCATATGGTGGCAAAATAAGCTTGTGAACGCGGGTCCACAATCTTTTGCGCAGAGATGGCATCTTCCACCTCAGCGAACCATCTACGAAGGAGTTCACCCCTTTCGCCAGTAAAGGGTGGTATCCGCGCCTTTACTACATCAGCGCTCGCTGTGGGCGTTGTTGGTGGTGACCGCGACATTATTGTCGCGGAATGCACCTGAGGGTCTATGTAAACCCTCTTGAAACGGTTCACCATTTCTAAAGCTTCCTCCGAATTTTTACTTGGAGGATGGTGATGATGTCGGTCTCCATGGTCCGCATCATCTCCACCACAGTATCCACATTTCTTTGTGGAAAGTGAGGGAAAGTTTCCCTCACTAAGTCTTGCGCGAGCTGTCGCTCGCGTTCAGAATCGCTGACCGTCGTCATGACGGTCGGGCGGCTCTTAAATCTTCGCTCCGCTAGTTAACTAGTGGAATGGAACGAACAGTGACCACTAAGTGATACCAGGTGTAACAGGCTAGGTGTTACAGGCTTACACTGTTAAACTGCGAGTGAGGAAGCGTGCAATTGGTTAGGAACAAATGTAATTTGTACGGTAATAGTTTAATTAAGATTTAAAAAAACTTAGGGTTGGACAATTAATTGATTAAATAGTCCTTTCGTTATTATATATATTAATATATAACTAAGACACGTGGCTGCAAGACGGTAAGTTTAAGAGTGAATGTTTATGAGTGGTTTAGAGCTACTTCCTCCGGGGCAAAATAAACGCAACACATACACAAAACCCATCGTAATTGGTTTAAAATTACGTTTTAGAGAACACGGATTGGGTGAAAAGAAATCACTAGATCTCCTCTTTCTGTTAAATTTTTTTCTCATTGAATCTCGTCCTAGGACCGACGCTATGTCGGAATGAATGGACACAGCGAACGGCAGTCGACAAGAAAACTCCCGCCCTAGTCCAAGATGGCAATCAGGACGTACTGAAAGCATCCAAATAAGTGTTTCAGCAACAGTGCTGTTAAAGGACGAGGTTTCTACTCCTCAAGAATACCAGATTAAGCGTTTCGCAGTCCAGAGTGTTCCGAGCTTATTGCCGGTGTTCGGGCGGCAAATATCCCAGTTTTCAGCACTGGAAGCGCCTGAACGTGATGGATGTCCATTTTTCGTTGTTTGGATGCATTTGCTGTCGTTCAGCAATACTATGAGGCAAGTGGATTACTACATCAAGAAATATAAGCTAAGAAGATGTCCTAGCTGCTGTGGCTCGACCAAGATACTCTTTTGAATTGTTTCTTGTTATTTTTTTAATTTCTAAATTTATATGTGTCGTTTTCAATAGTTCGCCCGTTCTCTTCTGATTGTGAGCATAAGATGATAATCCGATACTATCAATTTAGATTTGCTGCGTTTATTTTGGACACCTGTATATTTCGATCGTGCTTTTTTTTGCCCCGTAGAAAGTAACTACTATAATTAGATCTAGACTTATCATATAAACATGTAATATAAAACTGATCTAATAATACTCTTATTATTAGATCTCTTCTAAGATTCGATATTCGTATCAGAATCTGTTTCCCACGGTGGATTATAATAACTTATAATCCAATATTCACATTTCAGACAGCAAGTCGGAAATTGAACTGTGATATTTCAGCTTAAATATCACTTATGTAATGGTACCCCATTACAGTTTGATACAACCGAATTAAACACAAGGTAATTGGACCCTGCGGTACCACCGCAGTCGATCGACAGGTTAACCCAGTCGATCGTTGGTTTGAGCTTGGCATCCAAGGGATACCCATCGAACTTGTCGTCCAAATCAAGGACGATGAAAACGCCAGTTCGCCAAGCTCGAAGATTGTGCGAATTACACGCTTCGGTATCGTCACGGTTGCGTCTGTTGCCAACCGGACTGACAATATGCTTCGTGGGATGTCTACTTTGACGAAGTTCAAAGATAATAGGCTTTCAGACTAACAAAATTTCTCGGTGCTCCTGTGTTGACCAGAGTGCGAATGCGGACATTGCTTCCATGCGGCCTAACCTCTAGTATGATCAGAGGTGTCACCACGATCTGTACCGAATGACGGGAAACTGTCCCGTCTGGGTCTATTATCCTCACCCCGATTTCGAGATATAAGATAACCCTTCCAGTAGGGCACCCTGCCCCTACTGTTTGCTCACTTAGTACTGGCGTGCGACTAAGGTTGAACTTCTTCGATTGTTATTATTGTTAACATGCTGCACTTGCGCCGTGTTAAAGTCGAAGGATTACTAAGCCCTTCGACTAGGTGCGGTATATGATGTAGACGATCGTATACTGAAATCTTCGCGGGTGCTCTGGGCTATAGCACCCCTCAGAGTCTTTGGCGTGTGCCGGTAAAGATTATGCTTAACGGGAACGTTGTTCAGCCCTCATGAAAATAGTGAACTGCATCGATGAAGTTACTGGTTCAAAAACAATATTTGAAAGCAAATATTGTATTTTCTGAAAGTAAGCTTGTAGGTTAAGCTTAGCCTGAAGCAGAAAACAGAACTTAGATCTGCGGTTGAGTTCCATTTCTGGAGCCTCAAAATAAAGCTTTAGTTCTGTTTAGGATTCCTGATAAGTAAGTCAGAAACGCAGATCCATCAGTGGTTTTGCGACCCATTGTACATGCCCCGGTACGCCCGCATGTCGTTGCAAAATAAGCTTGTTGACGTGGGTCAACAATCTTCGGCGCAGACCTCTGCGACCATCTCCGAAGAAGCTCGCCCTTTATGTCTGTAAAGGCGGAACTCTCGCCTTTATAAATTTAACACCTGCTGTAGCCGCTGATTCGTGCTGACCCGGGAGCGACCGGCACCGAGTATTATAGAAGGGGTCTGGTACTGTGGTGAAGCGATCGGAAAATATTGGGCATGAAGTGGACCACACATGGCCGTTGATTGGTGACGATAGAACACCCATCAACATATGACGGTTGATGGGTGGGAAAAGGTTGATCACGATTAAGAAGAATATTTACAGCGTGGAGAAATCAGCCAAGTATAAGTATGGTCGTTAAGCCCAGTCCCAGGCACTGGCGAAATGATGGAGATCACGATCGGTATTACAGTCACTAAGTGGAGTTCCCGTGGATGAAATAAGAAGGAGTGACTGGTGACATGACGTATCAAGGGCGGGTGACCAGCCGATCTCTGAATGGTATAGTGGTTGAAGCTGGCTATGATACGAAGTTACGGCCTGATCGGCCTGTCATGCCCGAAGAATGAAGATCAGATGAGGAATGAAGATCGGGCATGTGGATTGACAGGTTGTGCGAGTGATGTGAACTTTGGCTGGTCCGAAGATGACGTGGCAAGGCCTGATCAGGCATGATCGGGCCTGATCAGCCGAGATCGGTGTGGTATGGTGGTCCTGACGGGGTATAAAGATCGGAAGTGTGGTTTGGAAGATGAATTGAGTCGTGATGATGATGACCCAGAGCATTCCCGAGGTGACCAAGGGCTGATCAGCCTGATCGCCACCTGATCATTTGGTCGATCACTACGGCGATCGTGATCAGGGCTGATCAGCCTCTGATCAGCGTTGATATGCAAGGGCAAGTAAGTTCTCGGTTTGGTTGGACTATATACGAAGTGAACAAGTGCTGAAGAGCAGGCCTCAAGTGTTTTCAAGGTCGTTTGTTGAAGATCAGGACGGGTCGAAGATCTTTTGAAGAGTCGGGTCGTGATCAGGGCAGAGTCGGTACAGGTCAGCTTGAAGGTGCAGCCAGGATGGGCAAGAGGGTGTTACGCAACCGTGCGACGAAGTAAATAGGTTCGAAGTAAAGGTCAGGCATGAGTTGATGTATGGTACACAGGTATAGGACATTGCATATATAATAACAGGTTTAGATTTTCCCCCTAAAGCAAAGAGTCGCTCCGCCACGTGTGCGGTCATTGGGAGCACAGGGTTGATTAGTCCCCTCTTGCTCATCTATTTCCCGGTTAAGACGCGCTTAGACGCATTTTGGCTTACCGGAAGACCCCCGACGGGTTTGTTTTAGGTGATCGAACCTCACCCTCAACGCGCACGTGTTTGGAACACGTTAAGAATATTGGTAAAGGTTTTGTGGAGATAACGTTTGTGGATTACTGTGGAAGATCGTGGATTGATCGCATTTTCTTGGTTTCGTTATATCTCTCTCTCATTGGCTGGCCTGATCAGACGAACTTTCCTGATCAGTGCCTTGATACTGAATAAGTGTCACCCCAACCCGTTCTCTGGTGAAGATTTCCACCCGAGGACACCCCCCGTCTCGAGAAGGTCAAACCCTCCGACCTGATCAAGATCATCCTTTTCGTCACCGAGTCCACCTAAGTGAGTGTAATCAGCCCCGATCGACGGGTACACAAGGTGAGATGAAGTTAAACACCCTGACGAGCATGAAGACCGGCCAGATGACCGGGAGGATCAGATCAGTCACCACAGTGGTGATTCATCTGATTCCGATGCTGATCAAGATCGACGGAGTACCCCCTCCGATAGTTGGTCGTCCGGGCCAGTGGGTATCCGGATTCCACCCAAGACTTCGGTCATGGATTTGGAAATCGGCTCCACCACAATGGTGCGCGTGCCCGGATTCGAACCAGGGATATCACCGTGATTCCTTTGATGATGAAAAAGATGTGAAAATCAAAGTGGAGGAAACTTTTTCGGGTGTATTGGAGGAAGGCGTATCGCCTCCGATGCTGTCCATTTCTAAAGGAAGCGATGATCGACCTGGTTTGGTGGAGTGCCAGGTCGAGATTAAAGATGAAATAACTCCCCACATGGCCCCGATCGGGGCCGATCTGGGTTATAGTAAAGTTAACTATAACCCAGGAAAGGATCGAGGTGTCAACCTTGATCCTATGCATAAGAAGAAAATGGAAAAAGACAGAAAAAACATGGGGGCGGATCATTGCGATCCACCTAAAAAATATGTGAAACCTAAACCGAAGATCTTCGAGGAAGACGAAGAGAAGATCGAACCAGCCGAGAGGACCACTGTCCAAGATGTGGAGCGACTGTTCTATCTTCGAGAGTTTCACAAGTTCCTGGTTACCAACCCAGTGATGAAGATCATTAAGCCTAAGATCATCGGGAAGCTGGAAGGTCGAGCGACCCGGCCGGTGATCACAGGCAGTCAACTTGATCTGATCAGGAACCTCTTGGCGCAGATCGACGAGGTTGGCTTCACTACTGGTGCTTTCGACGCGAACATGCTATTCGATCTGGATCAAGAGACGATCAGAGAATCTATGATCACCCTGTATGATCATCTTGCCTCGTTACTAGGGGCGAACCCAGTGGTTCAGTCGCCGATCGCGGATCCTTCGCACCGATCGCAGTTGGTCGAGTATCCTATGGATATCGAGTCGATCTATCAATCGTCATCACAATCTGGAGCGGCATCTACCGACTCCTCGGTTGGGATCACACGTATGACGTTGGGCCCGAAAGGGATCCAGCAGATCGACCCCAAGATCGAGTCGCAGAACAGGAAGAGAAAGCCTGAACCTGGTAGGGTCGGATCGGACGATAGCTTCGAGGATGCTCAGGAAGTGCCACAGGCCAATCCGACCTCCAATACCGGTCATACCAACATGCCGGAGGTCCCAGAGCAATTAAAAGCCATGTTCGCGACAATGATGAACCGATTTGCGGGTGATCAATATGGATTGCCTCAGTACACACCTGGACAAGGACAACCATGGCGATCGGCACCGAATATGAATCAGTCCGCTGAGAAATCGGTCAAGAGACCCGTGGACGTGGAGATGGAATCAGTCCGATCAGCCGGAATTGTTCGTTCGATATGCCAGGCCGATCACCAAGACCGATTTCACCGATCACCCCCACGGAGTGATGTGGATATGGAGTCAGAAGGCGAGATCAGTCAACATTTCGATCCAGATGATCTGGACATTGAGATGCCTCGCAGGGCGAATATGGCCTCCGCGCAGGCATTTGACAGTGAATCCGGAACGATCACCCGAGTGCGAATGTCTGCGATCTCGGAATTGAAAGACTTCACCGGCAAAGATATGGATGACGATCAGGCCAGGGGTTGGCTAAGCCGGACTAAATCAGCTTTTCTGAGGGACAAGACACCGGAAGCTGAAAGATGCCTGATCTTCGCTGATCTAATGAAAGGTCCGGCCAAGAACTGGCTTAAACAGCTGAGTCGAGAAGTGCGTCTGAAGTGGCCTCGTTTGTGTGAAGAGTTTGAAGAACAATATTGCAATTCGGGGGTGTCTGTCGCTAGACAGTACTACCACATGAAGAAAAGATCCGACGAGACGCCGATCGAGTACTTACATCGGTTGAATGTTGCTGGTCTACGCGCGAAAATGCCGATCAAGGACCCACGGCACCCGGACATAGCCCGTGAACATGTCGAACACTTCATTGGGACTCTGGATAATCGCGATCTGGCTGATCAGCTAACCCTGCTCCGTATAAAGGACTCAGAACAACTGGAACTGACTCTAAGGACGTTGCAGCGGGCCAAGAGTCGACAGCCCAAGGTCGAGGTAGGATCGAACCGGTACCGGTCCAAGCCACACCCTGATCAGGGCAAGATACCGGCAGCCCGACCAGCCAGAGCGATTCGAATGATCGCGAAGGAATCAGACAGTTCAGGCTCTGAAGAAGAAAGTGGCCAGTCGAGTCTGAGTTCGGACGAGAAACAGTACCGTCATATCTTTACGACGGAACCAATGTATCGCCCGAGATCATCGACTAATGGCGTGGACGGACGGAAACCTGGTGGTATTCAACCTGATCAGGACCGATCTCGTAAGAAATGTGTGCATTGTGGGTCGACCAAACATGGAGATCGTGATTGTTGGAAAAGAATTACGTGTGGAAAATGTGATCGTAAAGGTCACCCTTCTGATCACTGTTTTTTCGTGTGCAAGACCTGTGGGAAGCTTCATGACGCCGGCGCCTGCCCTATCGAAGAATTCTTTAATCTGATGCGTAAGTGGTATGTGCCGACTAAACATGCTGGTATGCTCCCACCAGATGTTGAGAAGATGTTAAACTAGATCGCTCGCCAGGTTGGAATCTGGTTCGAGCCGAGCGATCTATGTTCTGCATTTATGCATATGTCGGTAGCGGAGATAAGTTTGAGGAAAAGAAGATAACCGACAATACATGTTCTAATTCAAATTGCATCGATCGGTGTCCGATCTACAGTCTCAGAGTGGATGAATATTCCCGATCGGACGTGATCATGGAGTTGGATCTACTGCCCGGTGAATCCCGTGGATACTGGAAGTATCACTCTCCCGACAAGTGGTTTAAACAGGCTAAAGCTAATGGAAAGATCAACAATGAAAAAGCCACTATTTTATTTGACTCTAGGGCGGAAGTCTCGATCATCGACTCCGCCTTTGCTCGTAAGGTGGGATGTCGTATCGACAGTACCCAGAGGCAAGAATGTGTTGGGATCGGCGAGAGTTCATATATGACGGAAGGACGATCACGTGTTAAGATCACCCTGGCAGGATCCCTAGTCTACTATTTTAATGCTTGGGTTGGCCGGCTAGCCGGTCAGGACGCGATATTGGGGATGGATTTTATGGTACCCGCCGGTATACGACTTGACCTATCTCATGGAACCCTGACTCTGCCGGATGAAGTGCAGATTCAGTTATCTGGCCGACGACCTTTGTATGGTACTCATGTACGGATGTTAAAGGTGGGTCAGTACGAGAACATTGGGGTGTCCCGATCAGTCGATGTCATGATTCGGTCGAGTGATCGGCAACAGAAATTGTGGCTGACCCGTGGCGAACGTTGGGTACCAACGTTCGTTAAAGGTATCGGCCGATCAAGCTACATCAGAGTCACAAATATATCCGATCAGCCGCTGATCATCCACGAAGATATGATCTTAGGGATGTGGTTACCTGAAGGGAAAGTACCCCGACAGATCGGATATGTTTCAGTGGGATCACGAAGATACATTGAATGGCAGATCTGGCTTATCAAGCCACCACGGACATGATCAGTGACGAAGACTTAGTGGATGAAGATACTTCACCTATGGTTGAGAAGCCGGAGTATTCTACGCCGACCAAGCTGCTGATCAGGAGGCCCTCGATCGAAGCGACAGGGGAAGGCCGGGTCAAAGAAGGTCCACAGATATTGAGTATAATTAGGCCCGGCTCACCGAAAATAACGGACCCAGCTAGCGGAAAGGACAGTGAAGAGTTCAAGCACGATCATGAGGAAGAAAAGGAGGATGAACCAGCTGAATTCATTACAGAGGAGGGTGAACCCGAAGTAAACCATCGGTCGAGTGACGTACAAGGGGCGATTCAAGATGAAGCCGATCAAAAAAAGGTAGATCAGGTGGACGAGCAAGTGTGTATACACGAAGGTGGCGATCAGTATATTGAAGGTATCGAGAAGCAGATGGCCGTGTTACCGGAAGTATCGCCAAATATGCCAGAAGTCACCATGGAAGATCTACAAGTCGGTGATCCCGAAGTGAACACGCCCGAGCAGATCGATCAGCTAAAGAAGATCATCTGGAAGAGGCGTCACTTACTGATGGGGAAAGGTATCGCCCTACCCCCAGCCGCATTCGGAGCTGTCTGTGATATAGACGTGGGAAATGCAAGACCGATCGCTCAGCGTTGTCGTAAAGTTGCACCTCAATACCGGGAAAAGTTATCCGATTTGATCAAGGGTTTGCTGAGTACAAAGATCATCCGACCATCAACATCTCAGTGGGCATCACCGATTGTGATTGTGATTAAGAAGAATGGGGTTGATATTCGATTGTGTATCGACTACAGAATGGTGAATCGCCTCACGAAGTTGATGGTCTACCCGATGCCCCTGATCAACGATTTATTAGAAGATTTGGATAAAGTTTTATGGTTTTGTTCGCTGGATATGGCTAGTGGTTTCTGGGTGGTTTCGATGACTGATCGCGCTCGAGAGATCTCGGCTTTCGTTACACCTTTTGGGCTTTTTGAATGGAATCGGATGCCGTTTGGATTAAAGAATGCCCACAGATCTACCAGAGGCTGATCGACAATTCTCTCTATGGGTATTTCCAGATCAGTGCTGATCGGGAAGCCACTGATCTACATGATGTGTTTACGGAAGGTGAGCCAGACCAAGATCAGAGCCGATCGGTATTGGGAAGGCGATCATATATAGATGACATCTTGGTCACGGCAACATCCTGGGATATGCTGTGCGATAAGGTCGAACGACTCCTAGACACCTGCGAGCGCTGGAATTTGTCGATCAGTGTGGTCAAGAGTTTCTGGGGTCAACCCAAAGTCGCTTACCTCGGCCATAACGTATCGATCCAAGGTTTGGAAGCAAATCCGAAAGATCTAGCCGCTCTCAGCAACTTACCTTTTCCCCGATCGTTGAAGGCCATGCAATCCTTCCTCGGATCACTGAATTATTATAGCAGATTTATCGAGGACTTCTCGATTTACGCCGCTATACTTTATGAATTGAAGGAAGTTGATTATCATGGCCTGAGAGAACGTGATCGGATGGGAGGATCACCAATTGAGACTGATCACGAGGTTGAAGCTATTGAAACGGATCTCGAGATTGGATCACCAACTGATCGAACTGTGCCAGGGTCAGGAGATCACATGAATCGCGCTATGGTAGCCTTCAGTATGTTAAAGGCGAAGATGATCTCGACGCCGATACTGAAACACTTCGATCCGGAGAAAATTCCCGTGGTGATCTTATATGCCAGTAAATGGGCAATATCGGCCGCACTGGTCCAAGATCACGATGGAGTTTATTGTCCGGTGACGTTCACTAGCCGAACATTGAAACCGAATGAAGTTAACTATGGCATTGTGGATAAGGAAGTGCTAGCGTTATTACGTGTGTTGGATGTTTGCTATTCTATGCTGGTAACTAGATCAATTAAGGTATTATCCAAGCAATCTAGTCTGGCGTGGTTACTATCCGCGAGTGGTTTAGATGGAAGACTGGGGCGATGGGCAGCGGTGTTATCTCAGTGGAGTTTGGAGATCATTAAGTGCACCAAGGGCGAAGAAGAAATTCTTGGAACACTAGCAGCCAGCATCACGCCCCGATCAGAAGTCGATGAAGCCCTGATCGAGGTCGCTCCTCGGAAGCAACCACGTGACTCGATCACTATACCCCCACCGATCGTCGGCTCGGAGGAAGATCTGATCGTTGTAAGCTTCGACGGATCAGCGAGTGTGAAGAAAGGTGTAGGGGCGTATAGCGCGTTGTTATGGAAACTGCCAGAGTGGACTGTTATATCGGCCGGTTCAGATTATACTCCAGGTATCACGGTCAATGAGGCTGAATATCGTGGTCTGCTGCTAGGTTTGGATCTCTTGCAAGAGCAAAAGATTGGAAGAGTAATTATATGCGGAGATTCAAACCTGGTGATTCGGCAGATCACTGGAGAGATCGACTGTAAAGCGCCGCGGCTGAAACTACTGAATAATCGTGTTGTGAAAGCTTTACGTGGATGGCCAAGACATGATCTGTTGCATGTGAAACGGGATTGGAATCGGAGTGCAGATCACTTAGCAACTATGGCTATGCGTGATCAGGCCGGATCGATAGTCACTGATCAAGCGCTGTTGGAAGAACTGGTGGAGATCAATAGGCTGCCTGAGCTGATCCGTGTGGAAAATGAAAAGGAAGCAGCCCAGATCTTGATTACGACGAGATCACGAACCAGATCACCACCCAACAGATCACCCTCTCGCGAAAGCCTGACAGAGGAAATAGTACAAGAGATGCGGATCGAAAGAATTCTCAAGGCTCAAGACGAGGAAAAATGGATCGGTGACTTGAAGGCGTTTCTAAAGGGTGATCTGGAGAAGCTGAGCCAGAGTGAGGCAAAAGATTGTGCCAAGATCGCGTCTAACTACGAGATCGACGAAAATGATCTATTGTTTTACTATGTACAAGCTGATCAGGCCGATGCGGATTTGGACCGATCGGCCAGACTCGTGATCCCGGAGACTTTACAAGCTGATATCTTACACCATTATCATGTTAGTTTGGAGGGTGGCCACCAGGGTGTAGGACGAACGTATCACAGGATCCGTAAACATTTCCATTGGAGAGGATTATATCGAAGTATACAAAAGTTTGTTGGGACATGTACGGATTGCGAAACTGGAAAAGGTATGCCAAATATCCGGGGGAGATCACCTGGAAATATCCAGGCGACCTACCCTTTCCAAGTGATCGCTATGGATCACATACCGTCCCTCCCAAAATCGTTCAAAGGCAATACCGAGTTGCTGATCTGGACTGATCTGTTCACGGGTTTGGTGATCGCGAAGGCGGGATCTACACGAACAGCTCAACAAGTCGCTTGTAGTTATAAAGAATGTGTTTTTCGACGGTTTGGAGCCAGTGAAGTGATCAGGCATGATCGTGAACCCGGTTTTATGGCCGAAGTGTTCCGATCTTTCAATCAGATGCTTTGCCAGAAACAGAGCGCGACCATGGCGTACCGTCCACAGGCGAATGGTAAAGCCGAGCGGATGGTACAAACGTTGACCAGGGCTATCAAGATGTATGTCGCAGACTCCGCGCAACAAGATTGGGATGAATATGCGGAGAGACTGGTGTTTGCATTGAATTCCTCTTTTGATCGGATCAGGGGAGATACCCCATTCTATCTGGCATATGGTTGGGACCCCCGATCTACCATCGAGTCGGTGATCCCTGTTGGTTGCACACGAGGTCGAGATCGCGAAGCTCGTCGATGGCGTATGGGACTCCAACGTCACTACCAACATGCGCGGGAACGAGTCAACGAACGATTGCGAAGGGCTATCCAAGAAAGAGCTGATCGGAACAATGATCAGGCCGATTCGCATAATATCGAGCCAGGATCAAGAGTTTGGCTTTACTTGGATCGCGTGAAAGAAGGATATGCCAAGAAATTAGCACATCTGTGGCATGGACCGTTCCGTGTAGCCGAACTGATCGGTGATCATGCCGCTCGGCTGA
>MIQA02009208.1:0-10663 GCA_001887855.2 Sclerospora graminicola | reverse complement strand
CTTTGTTGTGACTTGATGGAAGGTGGTTATGAATAATTCATGCCGTTGGGGCAAAGGTCTAAGTCGATACGGCGAAATTTTGGAGCCCAATAATGAAACAATTGACTAAAATAATAAATATGAGACAAGATGTCTGTGGTTTGCATCCGTGCCCGAAGCACTCGCAAGAACCAGCGCGCCTTCTGGTTTGCTGACGTAAGTATTTTGAAATGCTTATGGTTGCATTTTCTTATGAATAGAAATTGTCACGTGGAGAAGTACGACTTTACCGTACGTTAAAGGTACGGTTTGATGTCGGTCGATGGTCGGACGTCCTATGATCCAACATTGCCCTCACCGGAAATTTTATGTAAGGTACGTTACTAAACTGTCCAGAA
Source organism: Sclerospora graminicola (assembly GCA_001887855.2). Taxonomy (NCBI): domain Eukaryota; phylum Oomycota; class Peronosporomycetes; order Peronosporales; family Peronosporaceae; genus Sclerospora; species Sclerospora graminicola. The sequence continues at coordinate 10,286 of MIQA02009208.1, read as the reverse complement.
ACATAAAGCCGTTTTTTTCACTTTCAGGGAGGGCTAGCTGATTGGACGTTTTTTTCAATTGTGAATTGGCAGCGTTTTTGTTTTACGGTATTCAAAACGGCCCAGCGGAATACTCTCAAAATGACGCAGACAGACCGAGCCCCACAAGCACTGCAAGAACTTGGCAGCGGCCCAGCGCAAGAAGGTACTCGCTTATATATTCTAAGTATGCATAATAGGAAATCGTTTTAAAATTGGAGAAGAGTTTGTTTGATACATGTAAATCGTTTTAAAATTGGAGTAGAGTTTGTTCAATATTTCTACCTGTTTAACGGTGTGACCAAGGAGCGTACCCTAGCTTTGACTTTCTCAGCACCAGATACGTCGTTTTTGGGCATAATCTCGCGCCAAGCTGGAGGTTGGCACAATTAACGATGGTGCGAGCGGTCGCTGTGGTCGCGGCGACCGAAAATCTCGTACTGATGCGGAATTCGTCGCGACGCTCGCACAACTACCAACCGGAGTATCTTTGAATTTACGTACCACCAGGACACGCTTAACTGTAGGCGCGGCCTTATATTTCTGGACAGAGGAAGTATATGCTATCTAACCTGCGAGTGAAGCACAATGACGGTTCATAGTTTAAAGATGACGACATCAACTAGATACACCGTACCGGTACTTAAGATCCGTTTCAAAAAGAATATTAGTGCAGGTGGAACTTCATGTTTGCACTTTTTATTCACATTATGTTTAAGTCTTTGTCACATTTACGAGCTCGGAGCACTACACTAAAACATCGACCACTGTACTCTTCATACTCAACATAAGATAGACTGAAGTGACATGGGCAAGCTCGCTCGGCGCGTGTTGAGACGCGGCGTAACCGCGTCAGCTGCGCCCTTCTCAGCCGACCTATCCTGCTGCATGGGTTTGGGTGTTATCAATGCCACAGGTGAGCCTCTCATGTCTTCGTCATCGTCATCATCCGATTGGGCAACTCGTGCCACTGGAGACACCGCCTTCTTACGGCTCTTTACTCGATTGCCACGTTTCACCATTTCTTCCGTGGCGGGTGAAGCTAAGCGTCCTGTCGAGATCCCTTTGGCCGCTGTATTAGGGTCTTGCATGATGCACTCGAGCGTATACTCAAAGGCCGCAATCTTCTTGGCAATATATTCCTTGTTTGTACCTTTCGCTACACTAAGAGACTCGCGTAACATATCGATGCTCTTTTGCAAGCTGCGAATCTGGCGATGGGGCCAGCGCTGGATCCCATGGCGGCGGCAAATCTTCTTTAAAAGCGTCGCACAGATGCCAAACTTGCGCGCAACGGCAGCAATGGGCATATTGAAGCACTCACGTAAGTCTTCCAGCTGCACTACGGGGCTGAACCGTTTGCTGCCACCTCGTGGCGTCACTGCAATGGCGTGTTTTGGGGGCGACGTTGGGATAGGCGGACCCAGAGGCAGCCTGTAAGCCATGGGACTCACAACGTTGAAGATATCGAAGTTGAAGACATCCGCGCGGCTGTCGCCACCGGGAGAGACTGGTATTGGACCAGTAGAAGGCAGAGACACCTCCACCGACAAGTTGGTCATCTTGTTGCGATACGTAGCTGATTCGAGCTCAAGCTTTAAAGCAGATGGCGTGAGGCTGGCGTCGTTGCTCTTAATCGGAGGGTCTCCCTGCTTAAGTGACATGAGGATCTCGCCCATAAGCATGTCATCGACGCTGAGGGTGGATGGGGCAATTGAGCCCATCGAGAATCAGTCAGTGGCTTTTGGTTGACGTGGTAGATCGTGTTATGACCACCCGAGTCGGGCACACCGAAGCTCCAAGGCCATTGTGGCGACAGGTGGAGGGATCGAGTGGCGTGTGCCACAGCTTCCATTTTTTACCACTTAAACTACGTCTTAGTATGGGATGGTGGGAGCAGACGCTTAACTTCAAAAACTGCTACAATACGTAGCGTCGACGTTATGTCCACATTGGATCCGACCCTTAGAAAAAACGAGGTCAAGTTACCTGCTATACTCGATCACGAAAGGTTGAACTCAGTCGCCTATCCCTCCGCATCCCTTCGACGTGCTTGCTGCGACTTTCGTGCCACTGTCGAGCGACAGCGCGTCCCTTCGGACATTGCGAGATCTTTGCGCAGCTGCGATTGCTTTTGCCTCATGTTACTGTATCTAACAGCCAAGAGGCTACAGTTACATGGCGAATACACTTCACATCTCTGAGTTCTCGCATCCTCTTCGCAAGTCAGACGTACGTTTGAGCCCTGAGACAGCCGCTCGAGATGAAATTGACGAGTCACGACCTTAAAATTGACCAATAGGAACACGTTTCTAACCAAGCAAAATTTCCCTTTTCGCCTATTTTCGCCCCTGTTTGCAATACGCCAGTGCGTCGTGTTCAATATCCTCTTCAATCTGTTTCCGAGTCGCGGTAATATCGTCTGCTGAAAACGCACTCGATGTGATCAAGGCCTCGAGATGAGTGTCCGTCACGTCTTTGCTAATGACTCCATTCTTCTCAGAAAGGAGTCCCAACTCCAAACAATTTTTCAGCACCACATCGGCATATTTTAACACGTACACGCCACAGTCATAGCTATTTTCTTGCAGCGGCGTCTTGACGTCCAAGGTCAGCACGCGATCAACTTCATACTCTGCTGTTGACTCGGCTTTTCCATCACTGGGCTGTTCGTGCGAGCTATCCCACTGCATTCGCAAAAAACTGCACAAGGCAAACCCAAATTTAACATGACAGCAGCGGATACGACAAGAGACTCGGACAAACGAACGTACGCTCGTAAATTGCGAATGATTGCAGCTTTGCGATGATAGGATCCAAGCGGGTCCAGAACCGCGATACACGAGAAGGCTTCCTACGATATCAAATATAGCAACATATTAGTGATTTAAACCGAATTTTCCAGCAACAATGTTGTCTAACCTCATCACACGGGTCTGTTCCTGCAACGCCAGGGTTTAAAATGATAGCGAGACTCCAATGGACACTACGACAGAACAAAATCGTTAGCACGCATCGACTCGGTTTGGTCGCAATGCTTGACGTACTCTTTGTTGATTGGAATAAATATAATCGAGCGATTGAATAGATTGGAGCGTGCGAGCCACGTCGAGACATTCTTGTACCCGTTTTCCATTCGCGTCCCTACTGTCGTGCCTTTTCCAGCGCGTAACCTCGAGTAAAAGTGCGAGCTCAAAAAAAGCACTTTTTCCTGAACAAGTGTATTGTCTCGATAAGTTTCCAAAACCATTCGCCTGTGCCAATCATGCGACTGTCGTGTTAGTATTGTCCACAGGAATTGTGCTAATTGGGCGTATACTTACTTGAAATAATAATCGATAATATTATCATTCAGGTATCGTCGAGGTTTGAGCCGAAGGACATCATAACGAATAATCGTGACGACATCCGTCGTACAAGGTGGGAGCGGATACTTTAACACCGTCATGCTACCATCAATGCCTTGTTCATCCGAATCCAAAGCCCTACGACATCACAAATGCACACAAATTCAGCTAATGTTATCGATTCAAATACGCCGTACAAATTGAGTTTGTGTACCTATCATCCTCGGTGCTGTCATGCTGAGAATTCCGACAGGAATTTAGACTAAATGGGTCCTTGATCAAAGCTTGGAGATACTCTTTCGCTTCATCCGTGTCCTCTCTGCCAATAAAACACATTCCCATCACATTAGCGCATTAAATGATTTAAAACTCGCGTCAACTTTTTGCTCTACCGTACATTAAATGAATGTCCGCATGGTTTTGTAAAATATCCTTCATGTCGTCCACATTATTTCCGGATGCCTCTTTCGTTGGCCGAAACACCATGTACCCTTTCGAGAGATCTACAAAATATATGGAGGTAAAACCCGTCAAATCTGTTCAAGGGTACGCTCTTCCTTTAGGTTAACGTACCCGCCCCCATGGGATCGTAAAAGCTTTCACAACAGGATGATATGCTTCTTCTGGTAGGGCCAATTTGACAGCAAGAAACGCTGCTTCTTCGATCAAATTTCCCATACAAGAATAAGAAGAAGAAGAAGAAGTCTTGCTGGTATCTTCAACGGTCGCTCTCGTCTCCGCTCCGTTATACAATCTAGAACGAATCACCCGATGACTTGAGCCTAGTTTTCAACTCTTGGTGGCTTTAGACGTACCTGACATCCTGGAGGTCTTCGTATTCCAGCACAATAAACTGGCTAAACGGCCAGTCTTCGTGTTTTCCTCGAATATTCCTCATCAACATGCGATCATGCTGGCAAAACAAGTCGACGATGCAATGAAAGAGGCCAATGATGACATCACAATGGCGAATCTGGGCCATGACGTCTACTGGTGCATCCTCGAGCTCATAATTCGGCAATTTCTCTTCCGTGTCTGGAGATAAAGCACGATTTCTCGTCTCACGATTCACCGCTTCGTCCCCAGAGTTGGGTGCACTGCTAGCACGATCGCTTGGCCGTTGTGTTTCCCCATCTGGCTCCGAGTCCGAGTCGAGCGCAATTGGCTTTGCTGCGGACCCTTCACTATTCATCTTTCGCTTTCCCAGCGCTGCTCCTGCTGGGCGTTGCACCCTCGTACGCTGTGTCGACGAAGAAGAATCTAATAGATTTGGTTTAGTTCGATGACGCAAAGCGTAATGACTTTTCACTGGCGATGATACGTTCCGTGCTGTCTCTGTCTTTAATCTCTTGTCCGTCAGTGCTAATGATATCCGTCGTGTAGAGCCTGGCTGCTTGTTCATCATGTTTACCCATCCACTGGATCCTATTGGTGGCTTGGAAAGGTCGACGCTTGTGGTTATTCTCGGTGCACTCGTGTCTTCTAAGGACGCATAGGCGTGTAGCTTTAAGGTCGTCCCGGGTCCTCGATTCGCAAGTGTATTTTGCTTGGTTAGTTTGGACAGAAAGTCACTTTGTTTCTTGGGTGGAATGAAACCCTGTGGTATCATCACAGACCAAGTGAGTTTTCGTATCGAACATGGTAAAAAAATAAATAAATGGATTTGTATACTTTTCCAAGAACGGCATCCGCAACTCCAGCAAGTGCCGAAGCAGTGGTGGAGATAATGGACGACCCGGGGGCACTGATACTCTGGCCACTGGCTTTCGGTCTGTTGGAAAGGTACTTGGGTACAGGCGATCTTTCGTTGCCGCGATCGTGGCTAAAATCAAAAGTCTGTCCATAATTGGTCTCCCAATTGTCATACCGGTGCCGATAGCTGCAATATTGAGTCAGCATGGAAAGGAACATGAGATAACAAGTCGTCAACACGGTGGATGCCAATGATTCTTGACGCACAGGGGTCTACTAATGGAGCGATCGGACGCGACAGTGGAAAACTCGAGCGTCTGTGAATACCGAAAGTCACTCGAATTGCGAGAGTGGGAGTCAGAAGCTGATGAGAGATGACAACGCGCGCCGAAGCGGCGACGGCGCTCACGGTGGTCCTCCATCGCTAATATTGCCTTTTGACTTACTCATCCGGTTAACCGTATACACATGCTGGAAATCCTTCAATTTTTAATATATCTCTAAGTCAAATCATTTCTTCAGGTAAATATAGAATCGTACTTAAATGGGTAGAATCGCGTCATAATGGGGTCACAATCCTCGGGTCACGGGCCCATATGTTTTGGAAGTTTCAAATGTGTTTTCCTAAGAGGGTCATGACCTTTTGGTGTCAAAAAGCACAACGAAAGACAGCCCCAACATGAAGAGTGTTGAAATCGTCTCTTCAATTGCTAGGCCGTAGATTATTTGGTTGATACAAAAGTTGTGGAGTGTCATGCACGCGACTATCGTGTGCTTGTAGTTTGCAAACTTGGCTCGTAGTGGTCCATGTAGTTTGCGCCACTTATTTACGAGAAGGCCAAACGCCATCTCAATTCTGATGCGCAGCTGCGACAGGTAGAATTTGTAGTTGGACGGGAACGGCACCAGCAAGTGGCCGGAAAGTCTGTATACGTTGTCACCAACAACGTAGACTCTAGTGGGCCATGACCACACCTTCAAGTCACGGGTAACGGCAAAAAAAGAACACCCCAACACATTTGAATGGATCAACGAAAAGCCGTGAATTCTTAGGCATGACACGTTAGGAATACCCCGGAGGCTAATCGTGCTGTCGTCTGTGATTGGCGGGAATTATTTGTTCTCTTCTGAGCATAATGTAGATTTTGCGAAGCCTCGTTAGAAGAATGAGGAATATATGTTAAGTCACAGAACTAAGCGCTTGAGTCAAGAGCAATGACATTTGAATCTACTTTGTCTAACTTCCATCTCGTTTCCATGGCTTCTGCTGCAGACACATTAATTGATGACAACGGGTACTCGCATTAAACACATCCTTGTGGATCGAATTACGTAGGAAGCCTCTTCCTCTCGAGCCCTATCGCATTTTTTGTAATGGGGTACAATTACATAAGTGATATTTAAGTTGAAATATCACAGTTCAATTTCAGACTTGCTGTCTGAAATGTGAATATTGGATTATAAGTTATTATAATCCACCCTGGGAAACAGATTCTGATACAAATATCGAATCTAAGAAGAGATCTAATAATAAGAGTATTATTAGATCAGTTTTACATTACATAGTTTATATGATTCTAATTCTAGTAGTTAGCTCTAAACCACTCATAAATATATTCACTCTTAAAGTTACCGTCTTGCAGCCACGTGTCTTAGTTATATGTTAATATATATAACTAAAGCACTATTTAATTAATTAAACAGTCCAACTCTAGTTTAATCTTAACTAAACTATTGAGGAACAAATTACATTTGTTCCTAACCAATTGCACGCTTCCTCACTTGCAATTTAACAGTGTACGCCTGTAAAAGCTAGCCTGTTACACCTGGTAGCACTTAGTGGTCCGTCTGAACGACCACTGTTCGTTCCGTTCCGCTAGTTAACTAGCGGAGCGAAGAGTTAAGAGGCGCCCGACCGTCATGACGACGGTCAGCGATCGTGAACGCGAGCGACAGCTCGCGCAAGACTTAGTGAGGGAAACTTTCCCTCACTTTCCACAAAGAAATGTGGATACTGTGGTGGAGATGATGCGGGCCATGGGGACCGACATCATCACCATCCTCCGAGGTTTTACCTCGGAGGAAGCTTTAGAAACGGTGAACCGTTTCAAGAGGGTTTACACTGCCCCCAGGTGCGTTCCCCGACAATAATGTCGCGGTCGCCACCACCAACGCCCACAGCAAGCGTTGATGTAGTAAAGGCGCGGATTCCGCCCTTTACTGGCGAAGGGGGTGAACCCCTTCGTAGATGGCTCGCAGAGGTGGAAGATGCCATCTTTGCGCAAACGATTGTGGACCCACGTTCACAAGCTTATTTCGCTACCACATGCCTGCGCGGTCGCGCCAGGGCATGGGCAATGAGCCGCAGATCCACTGATGAATCTGCGTTCCTGACTTATCAGAAATTAAAAGCTGAGCTAAAGCTCAACTTCGAAGCTCCAGAAATGGAAATTAGGGCCCGGCAAGAGTTCATGGAACTCCCGCAAGGTAAGCTTAGTCTTCAAACTTACGCTAAGAAGATACAATATTTGTGATCAAATATTGTATATGAGCCGGTGCCCCTGCCATGCCGGTCACCGTCTACATGAAGGGACTGAATGATGGCCCCATCAAACAGAGTCTTTACCGCATTCGCCAAAGACTCTGAGGGATGCTATAGACCAAAGCATCCGAGAAGAATTTAGCATGCGTTCAGCGTCAACGCATGCTGGGTTTAGTCGAAGGGCTCAACAGCCTTTCGATTTTAACATGCCGCCGGTGCAGCATGTTAATCTTTCTTCGAACAGACGAAGTTCACACTTCGTCCCACGACACCAAAACCCGCGCCAGAGCACGGGCGGAGGAGGTCCAGAACCGATGGGCCTATCGGTTGCAGTTGCCTCGACCCCGAGGCAACCGAAAAAAAAAGAAAATTTCTTCGCTTCAATAGATGCGCGAAGATGGGCAATTATTCCCATGAATGCATGTGGCCCGGCCTCCGCCACGCAGTCAGCGGACTGGACAGTCCGCTGGTATCTGGCACATCAACAGGGCAAACCCTCTATTGATGCAAAAAACGCAAACAACCAGTGCGCGGTGCCCGAACCTGGACGGTTATCTCACATGCCGAACATCGGCATGTGAGGAGTATATCCCAGACGGGACTATTCCTGTCAAGTGCAAGAGAAGGGAAACTTTCATCACCCTGGAAGTTAAGCCGCATGGAAACGATGTCCCCTTGCGCGCTCTGTTTGACACAGGAGCGTCAAACAATTTCGGTAGAACTGAGGTTCTAACGCCGTTGGATTTCGTGGATATTGACTCATCACGAAGTATGTTGTCAGTCCGGTTAGCAACAGGTGCAACCGTGACTATACCAAAGCGCACGCTTCGAATTAGACGAACTATCATTCGAGGACGAATACATCGTCCTCGATCTTGACGACAAGTTCGATGTTATCTTGGGCATCCCTTGGATGTCCAAGCACAAACCAACGATCGAATGGGTAAACCTGTCGATCGACTGTGGTGGACCCACAGGATCTGATCACCCTGTGAGTAATCCGGCTGTATCTAACGATACAACCGCAGAGTCAGACAGTCTGGTGGGTAGCGATGGCACCACCAGGTCTGATCTGACACTATCAGCGGATGGTACACCCGCTGATTAGTGTCCAGTGGGACTTGCACACACAACGGAAGAGTCGTTTCGTGTTGGTAATGTGTGCAACACGGGTGACAAACACCCCCGTGCTGAAGTAACCACGACCGACGACGGTCGTGGTGTGGAGAATTTGGAACCACCTATCGTCAAAACGAAGATACCGACACGGGTGTAAGTAACTCTCGTGTCGAAGACGAAAAACCACGACTGGAAGCAGTCGTGAGTGTGAAAACCCCATGGTTGACAGTGGTCACCACGTTGACGATGCCTTGCGCACGAATGATAACAATCACCGTGTCGCAGAACAGGCAATAGATCAGACGAGTGCGTCTGATCATGTGGTTGAGTCCGTCGAGACGATAAACGTCTTGACGCAGACAGAGACTGGATTAACTACCCAGTCTCTAACACCCAACAATCCCCCGAATTTAGGTTCCGAGGTAATGGCTCTTCCAGCATGAGCTGGAAGAAGTTCGTAAAGAACTTGCGCGATGATCAGATGGATCAGATCTGTGTCATCGTTGCAACAGACGATGTTGTGGATATTTGTTCACGAATATCCACACTGTAGGCAGTTGACATTGGGAACGAGACCGTTCCCAATGAACAAACCAAAGTTCAGCGCTTGAAGCGCAGAGCTGGGAGTCGCTTACAGCGACTTCCCCATACTACTAGGTACTTTGGGAATACGCTGATGTATTCCCAGAAGAAGTACCTTGCGAGCTCCCTAAGGATAAGGGAACTAGGCACGAGATTAATCTCGTGCCTGGCACGAAGTACTGTGTCACGCGGCAATGGCCATTACCGCGTGACCAGGTCAAGGCAATCGACGAGTTCTTTGAAACTCGTCGTAAGGCGGGACATGTGCGGGAGTCTACCTCACCGCACTCTAGTCCCACCTTTTGTGTGAAGAAATCCACTGGTGGGTGGAGAATCGTTCATGCTTTTAACAAGCCGAACGTAGCCACGGTACTGGCGCAGACGCCGATACCGCGGAAATATGTCATCATTGATGGCATGAGCGGGAGCACCGTCTTCAGTGCTCTCGATTTAAGGGATGGTTTCAACCAAATCCTTATGCGCGCGAAGGATATCCCTCTCACGGCAGTAAGCACTCCAAGCGGTATGCTTTGGGAGTGGCTTGTGATGCCACAGGGGTTTCGAAATGCCCCTGCCACATTCAATAGATGCGTCACGCATCTATTGCGCCCGGTGCGAGAATTCGCACCGAGCTATTTTGACGACGTGTTCATCTACAGCAAGGCTGAACACGGTAAAAGCGATGTAGATGTTCACAAAGAACATCTACGTCTGATGTTAGAGCTTATACGTAAGCATAAGCTCCATGCCGATCAAAAGAAGTGCACCTTCGGTGCACCTGAAATACCCGTTCTTGGCTGCATTGTGGGCAAGAACGGGGTGCGCCCTGATCCAGAGATAATCAGGGTGATTGTTGAATGGTCTACGCCAAACAATGTCAAGGAACTTCGAAAGTCCCTTGGGTTGGCAACATATTTGCACAAGTACTCGTTCAATTATGCTGGCCTGATTCGACCTCTTTCTCAGTTACTGAAGAAATATGTTGA
>MIQA02009204.1:0-14758 GCA_001887855.2 Sclerospora graminicola | reverse complement strand
CGAATGAACTTTGGAAGTTCCTCGCGCTTCCTATCAGATTTTTTACGTAATCAATCAGCGGACGAGTTTTCTCGTCTGTTTCGTTTGCTTTATGTACCTGTCGTACGAGTGACGACGACAGAGCAGTGCAACGTATTGCGTTTGCACTGGTTGCCTCCGTTACAGACGGTTTCGTCTCGTAATCGGGGCGTCGTGAAAGCGCATCCGCTATCACGTTCAACTTTCCCGGTTTGTATTCAACCGTGAAGTTGTATTCGGCAAAGAATGATAGCCAACGTGCCATTCTTTGAGAGATGTGTGGTGAACTCACGGCCGTGCGTAACGACGCATGGTCCGTGTAAACCACAAACGGTCTATCTCCTAAGAGATAGATCCGAAACTTTGCCAGTGCATACTTCATTGCAGGAGTTCCTTGTCATGCACTGGATAGTTGCGCTCGGCTGGGCGCAACTGACAACGATTGATAAAATATCACGCGATCACGATCATCGTGATCGCGCTGCATCAAGGCCCAGCCGATAGCGAAATCGCTCGCGTCGCAAACGACGTGAAACGGTCGCTCGTTATCGGATATCGCCAAGACGGGAGCTTCAGTCAAGCTACGCTTGACTGCATCAAATGTATCTTGGCACTGGGATACCCAGTGCCATTTGACATCTTTCTTAAGTAATTGAGAAAGAGGTTGGATTAAACCGGCATAATTATGTCGCCAACCCAAGGAACTTTCGAAGTTACTTGACGTTGTTTGGCGTAGGCCATTCAACGATCACCCTGATCTTCTCCGGATCAGGGCGCACCCCGTTCCTGCCTACAAAGCAGCCAAAAGCGGGTATTTTAGGTGCACCAAAGGTGCACTTCCTTAGATTCGCATAGCGCTTAAGCTTACGCATAAGTTCTAATACCTGACGTAGATGTTCTTTATGAACATCTACATCAATCTTACAATGTTCAGCCTTACTATGGATCACGTCGTCGAAGAAGCTCGGTGCGAATTCTCGTACCGGGCGCAATAAATGCGTGACGCATTTATTGAATGTGGCAGGAGCATTTCGAAGCCCCTGTGGCATTACAAGCCACTCCCGAAGCATACCGCTTGGGGTGCTTACAGCCGTGAGAGGGATATCCTTCTCACGCATAATAATTTGGTAGAAACCATTCCTCAAATCGAGAGCACTGAAAACGGTGCTCCCGCTCATGCCATCAATGATGACATCTTTCCGCGGTATCGGCGTCTGCGCCGGTACCGTGGCTGCTTTCAGCTTATTGAAAGCATGAGCGATTCTCCACACACCATTGGATTTCTTCACACAAAAGGTGGGACTGGAGTGCGGTGAGGTAGACTCCCGCACATGTCCCGCCTTGCGACGAGTTTCCAAAGAACTCGTCGATTGCTTTGACTTGGTCACGCGGCAATGGCCATTGCCGCGTGACACATACTTCGTACCAGGCACGAGACCAATCTCGTGCCTAGTTCCCTTATCTTTAGGGAGCTCACAAGGTACTTCTTCTGGGAATACGTCAGCGTATTCCCAAACTACCTCGTAGTACGGGGAAGTCGCTTTAAACGACTCCCAGCTCTGCGCTTCAAAGCGCTGAACTTTGGTCTTTTCATCGGGAACTGGTTCGTTCCCAATGCCTTCTAATTGTAAAGTAGATATTCGATCACGAATATCCACAACCTCATCAGATGCGACAATGAAGCAGATCTGTTCGACCTGATCATTGCGCAAGTTCTTTACGAGCTTCTTCCAGCTCAAGGCTGGAAGGGCATTACCTCTGAACTTAAGTTCGGAGGGTTGTCAAGTGTGAGAGACTGGGTAGCTAATCCATTCTCTGTCTGCGTCAAGACGTTGATCGTCTCGACGGACACAGCTGCGAGATCAGACGCACTCGTCTGATCTGTTGCCTGATCTGTTGCACGGTGATTATCACTCGTGCACAAGGCATTCTCCTCATGGTGACCACTGTCTACCATGGTATTCATGCACTCACGACTGTCTCAGTCGTGATTTCTTCATTTTCGACACGGAAGTCATTTACTTCCGTGACGGTTTCATTATTTTCACGGTGGGTGTTTCCCACCGTGTGTAAATTCTCTTTACCAGGACCGTCATCGGTCGTAGTAGTAACTTCAACACGGGGGTGTTTTCACCCGTGTTGCCCACGTTATTGACACGCTACGACTCGTCGTTGCGTGTGTAAGTCCCTCTGGACTTTGATCAGCGGGTGTACCATCCGCTGATCTAGTCGGATCATGCCATCGCTACCCACCAGACTGTCTGACTCTGCGGTTGTATCATTAGATACAGCCGGATTACTCACAGGGTGATCAGATCCTTTGAGACCGCCGCAGTCGATTGACAGGTTAACCCAGTCGATCGTTGGTTGATGCTTGGACATCCAAGGGATGCCCAAGATAACATCGAAGTTGTCGTCAAGATTGAGGACGATGTATTCGTCCTCGAACGACAGTTCGTCTAACTCGAAGCGTGTGCGAATCACACGCTTTGGTATAGTCACGGTTGCACCTGTTGCCAACCGGACTGACAACATGCTTCGTGGAGATTCAATCTCCACGAAGTTCAACGACGTTAGAACCTCAGTTCTAACGAAATTGTTTGACGCTCCTGTGTCAAACAGAGCACACATGGGGACATCGTTTCCATGCAGCTTAACCTCCAGGGTGATGAGAGGTTTCTCTTCGCCCTGCACATGCTGACATGACATAGTACCGTCTGGGGCTACTATCCTGACATGCCCGATGTCGGCATGTGAGATAACCCGTCCAGAAGGGCGCCCCACCCCTACTGGTTGTTGAAGTTTTTTGCATCAACAGAGGGTTGCCCCGCGGACTGTCGAGTCCGCTGACTGTGTGGCGCCGGTCGCGGTGCCATGCATTCATGGGCGTAATGGCCCATCTTCGCGCATCTGTTGCAGCGAAGAAACTTCTTGTTTTTCAGTTGCCTCGGTGTCGAGGCAACCGCAACCGGTAGGTCCATCGGTTCTGGACCTCCTCCGCCCGCGCCCTGGCGCGGGTTTTGTGTCTCGGACGAAGTGTGAACTTGTTATTATTAACATGCTGCACTGGCGGCAATGTTAAAGTCGAAAGGTGTTTGAGCTTTTCGGACTAGCCCCAGCATGCGTGCTGCTGAACGCATGCTGAATTCCTCTCGAATGCTTTGGTCAATAGCATCCGTCAGAGTCTTTGGAAAATTTTTTAAAGACTCTGTTTGATGGGACCGTCATTCAGCCCCTTCATGAAGCCAGTGATCTGCATGGCAGGGGGCACCGGCTCGTATACAATATTTGATAACAAATTTGTATCTTCTGAGCGTACGCATGTAGGCTCAGCTTGCCCTGCTTGAGTCCCATGAACTCTTCGCGGCAACTAAGCTCCATTTCTGGAGCTTCGAAGCTGAGCTTCATCTCAGCTTTTAAATCCTGATACGTCAGGAACGCAGATCCATCAGTGGCTCTGCGGCTCATCGCCCATGCCCTGGCGCGACCGCCTAGGCATGTGGTGGCGAAATAATATTGTGAACGTGGGTCCATCATCTTTTGCGCAGAGAGGGCATCTCCCACCTGTGCGAACCATCTACGAAGGGGTTCACCCCCTTCGCCAGTAAAGGGCGGAATCCGCGCCTTTACCACTTCAACACCCGCACTAGATGTGGGCGTTGATTGCTGGGAGCGTAATATTGCGTTACGCACCTGAGGATCAACATACATCATCTTAAAACGGGTAGTCGTATCCAAGGCTTCCTCCGGGGTTTTACGTCGGAGGAGAGAGATGAACCCGGGCCCTATGGTCCGGATCATTTCTATCACAGTGGTCACAGTACTCTGTGACCAGTTAGGGATGTTTTCCCTACTAAATCTTGCGCGAGCTGTCGATCACGCTCACGATCGCTGGCCGTTGCCATGACAGCTAGCGGCTCATAAACCTTCGTTCTGCTAGTTAACTAGCGAAACGCGTCAACAGTGGTCGTTTAGACAGACCACAAATGGCTACCAGGTGTAACAGGCTAGCTGTTACTGGCTTACACTGTAAGAATTGCAGTGAGGAAGCGTGCAATTGAGTAGGACCAAATGTAAATTTGGTCCTCCTTAGTTTACCTAAGATAAACTTTAGAGTAGACTAATTGATTTATTAATTAATCACTTAAGTCTATATATATATATTGAATATATATAAACCTAAGGCCACGTGTCTAGAAGAAGGTAAGTTTAAGAGTGAATACATTATGAGTGGTTTAGAGTTAATAACTATAATTAAATCTATACTAATCATACAAACATGTAATATAAAGCTGGTCTGAACGATATCTTTATCATTATATTACTTGTTAGATTCGATAATTATATCAGAATCTATTCTCAAGGTGGATTATAACAACTTATAATCCAATATTCGCATTTCAGACATTAAGTCTGAAATTGAACTGTGATATGTCAACTTAAATATCACTTATGTAATGGCACCCCATTACAGGGTTCGTCTGCAAAACATGAGGGTATACCCAATGCATATGCTAAAGCTCCCGAACATGAGCACGATTTTTTTCTCAACATACGTCAAGGAATCGACTTATTAGAAGAAGCGACACAAGATCGACACAAGGAGCTAGAAGACATAGTACACTAGCTCAAGAAAACCCTTTATGGCCTAAAGGAAGCCGGAAGATTGTAGAATAAGCTGCTTCACGAAAAACTTATGGAATTTGATTTCGACCAATGCATCACGGACATGTGCCTTTACGTCAAGAAACTGAAAGATGACATAATGTTTATGTTGATGATTTGCTCGTCACAGGTACCAAGAAAGCGCTGGCTGATCAGTTTTTCGTGGATATGCAAGTCTTGGACATAAAAATCTAGGAAATGTTTCGAAAATTCTCGGTATTCGGGGAGCGTATGTGGTGTAGTCACTCTCAGACTTTCCTACCTAGATGCGAACACCAACGGGGGGATTTGATGACTGACTGTCGTAGGGGGTATTCCGTCCACTCAGATCTTGGTCCGATCCAGCATCAAGCTGGCTGGACCGGTCACTTCCCTCACCTCGGCTGTGACGACTGGGATGATCCATCTTGTTTTAGCTCACCTTGTGTACCCGTCAGCACTGTCTCCTGGTGGACTCTAAGGCGAAAAGTTAAAAGCCGGTCGTGGCACGTGGACGAGTGTTAAGACTAGGCTTGCTCCTGGGCGAAAATCTTCGGACTGACGTTATACTTGATTCCAGTATACCGCAAATGCTGGGCCGAGATTACTCAATCAGCCAGCCCAACCAAAGATAATAAGGGGGTTCTCCAATCTTACGTGTAGTTGGGAAATCCAAACAATACTAAACGATCTTCCACGGTAAGCCAAAACTTCACCTTCCTTCAGATAATAATTTAGGGGAAATCGCTAATCGGTACCCTAAATTAGCCATCAATTACTAATCAGTACCCTGTTCACATAATTATTGCTAATCGGTACCCAGATCCGCTCTTTTTGCCATCAGCCTTGCTAATCGGTACCCTTTAAAAATTAGCGAAGAACAAATGCTGTTTCTAATAACTGAACGACGCAAAAGACTATTGGTGAAGGCGAATAAATTCATTTTACGCTCACTCTTTTAGCTGTGCAACCGGATAGGTACATTATGAAAAAAAAGTATTTCAGTTACTGAAGTCGTTAAATGAGTTGTATATTTTTGGTGCCCAAATGCGTTCCAGGACCTTACAACGAATTTTTTTCCTTGGGGATATCCAAGATCTCAATGGGGCTATGTGCAACTCTAACGTTACATTGTACTAATTGCAGCTTTTTTTTAAGGATGATTAGAACTTTGCTGGCTATTGTAACTATCTTTTACGAATCTGTGGGCAACTACTCCGCCAAAAGTTTGAAGATACGTACAACGTGTGGATAGTGAAACCCAGTCGCTTTAAGCATGGAGCCAACAGCAGCTAAAGATTTTGTTGCTAGGAAGTAAAAAAAATATGGTGCTGCTGCTATGTGTAAGTTTGATTTTGCTTTGATGTGTTGAGTACAGTGGGAAAGAAGATAATCAATCGTTTCAATGCTGTGTATCTAGATAATCCGACATGTTGCGCAGCTAAGCACTTATTTCGATTTTATGCAGAATACGCAAGCAGCGTTAAGACAGCAAGGAGGTTCGTGAAATAGTTCATTTCCTTCTTACGGGTACCGATTAGCAAGGCTGATGGCAAAAAGAGCGGGTCTGGGTACCGATTAGCAATAATTATGTGAACAGGGTACTGATTAGTAATTGATGGCTAATTTAGGGTACCGATTAGCGATTTCCCCAATAATTTAACATTGTTCCAAACACGGGCGATTTGAGTGAGAATAAGTTCACAGCGACTCCCCAGTCTGGGACTTCCGGTGGGTTCCTTTGAACCTTCCCCGGGCAAACCAATAACAACTAGAGGGGACCTTGTTAACCCTCTACTGTAAACCAATGACGACTGGTGCCTTAGAAAGCGAAACGTATACAGATATTTATCCCTAAATCCAATAGTGTACCTTACCCTAAATAGGATGACCAGTTCTACCTGGACGCTTGTGTACCGTACACGAAATAGCGTGACCAGCTCGACCTGGACGCTTGTGAAACGTACCCAGACATAGCGTGACCAGCTTAGATGGTGATTCACCTCGGCCCAGGATGACCTCGCCGTCATCTCAAATATTCCCGTCATGGCTGCCCGTTAGTTATCGATGCTTCGTCCGGCTACTACAGGGATAAAGCCCCCCTGGAGCCTCGTATCCGTCCCTTCACCACTTGTGGCCACCATCAGCTGCCACCTAGCCAGACTTGATCCGACCAGTTGAGTCCAGCAACCTGGCCGACCTGACCCAACATGCCTGGGCCATTTCATCTTCGCCTCTGTTTTCGCATCCATGTGCTGGTTTGGCTCCAATGCTGACCTGCCGTCCGGTTGTTGTTTCATCCCGGAAGCGCTTCACCACACGTATGATGCTGCCACTGGCTATACGCTAGATCAAGAAATCATGATCGAAAGTCTGCTGGAAGATTTTGACTTACGAGAGGCGAACTCACTCAAGTTACCCACTGGCATGGAATACGAGAATCTAAATCTGAACAAAGAAGAAGTATTGTCGAAATCTGGAGAAATTCCCTCGAAAATTTCCAATCGCTTGTCGGGAGCCTGCTATGGATCGCACGATGCCCAAGACCAGACATTGCGTTCGCAGTGCATAAGGTAACACGCAGAACTCATGCACCAAGGGTGGTCGACTGGAATATCGCGAAACGAATAGCGAAATATCTAAAAGGCGCGAAATATATGAAATTTCATATGGGTGGATCAAGGTCAAGTAAACATCGACAGAAAAACTCGCCGAATCTAAAGACGATCGAAAGTCAACAACAGGCGGTGTGATAACACTAGACGGCATGGTTAACAATTGGATAAGCAAGAAACAAGGTGGTGTTTCGCTATCTACAATAGAATCCGAATTTTATGCTGGCTCAAAAACCAAGTGGAAATGATCAGTTTTCGTGAGTTGCTACAGGAAATATGAGTATCGGTTGAGCGTCCTATGTATTTGTTGATGGATAACCAGGCAGCTATCAAGATGTTGCAAGGAAATGAAGGAAGCTCGAAATTAAAACACGTGGATATTCGACTCAAGTTTATTATTTCAAAAATCAAGAATGGAGAAATAAACACGAGCTATGTATCGACTAAAGCTATGCTGGCTGACATGCTATCCAAAGCATTGGTTTATCTGAGACTAAACGAGTTACGAGCGGCTTTGGGTATGAAGTGAAGACTCGCGAAATTCACTTCAAGAAGGAGTGTTGAAATTTGACGTGATTTTCACAGGACTAAAATTTCTGATTGGATGAATGAATTTATGGATATCTTGGCAATTGACACTTTTCATTTTAGTGACAAAGCACAATAGGTCAATTTAATTGGTTAAGATTCGGATGCATATGACGACAAACATGATCTACGCAGTAGTTACAGTGCTTGTCTCAACACGCGCTAGAGCTGAGTGGATCCCAGACGTAAGCGAAATATCTGATTCTATTGGGGATCAAAGCCCTTTAGCTGACAACAAGGGAAGACTTCGTGCGCACGATTTAACGCCGGATGAATCGGACGAAGAAAGAGTAGGAGTACCCCCACACGCCGATCCCGAATTCTTGGCGTCATGGATGAGAAGAGGAGAAAGCAGTGCCGATCTTCTCGCTCCCAATATCGGCTCTTCCATGTCGTCATTGATAGCTTCAAATATACCCAACAAGGATGTGTCCCACCTCAAAAACAACATGGCATTCACAGAGCGGTTGGAAGCGTTAGATATAAACATTGATGATGTTGCAGCTGCTGTGCAAACGCTACGAACAGGAGTAGAGTACAACGATTACACTCTCACGTTGATGGCTCTCGGGAACGAATACTTTAAAAAAGTCGCGAGTTCTGGCTTCGAATTGAAGTTTATAGACTCTAACCAACTTAAAACAGTCATGAGCGAGTATATATACTCCGACAAATTTAAAGATTGGAGGGCTACCCGTACGGTTCCTCGTGTCTCGTTACAAAAAGTGTATGGAAAGATGCTCTGGTTGGCAGAGATGGGAGACTTTAAGATGAGTGATAAGGAGGACCTGGCTGAAATGGCTTTTGGCAGCGAATTCTTTTCAGCCTACAACATTGAACTAAATTTGCCCTCGCCAATCCAGGGTCGAGATACAATTGAGACCCTTGACCAGCTGAAACATCAGGTAGAACAAATGGCCAAGCGACATGACGTTGACCCCAAAGTTATTAAAAAGCTGCGAGCTCTTGCCGAGGACCCAGGCTCTATCGGCAAAACCAGAAAAGAGATCTTAAAACGAGCAAAAGACGCGGTTTTGGATGACGAATTACATCGTCTTAAAAGCAACAAAGCGTTTACACACCGGATGAAGGAGTTAGAGATCAATATCGATGATGTGAACGGTCCTATGCAAAGGTTACGAGAACAATTAGGGCTTTTACAATACGACGAGTACAGTCTCTACTTGATGGCACTCGGGAGCGAATATTTCGAAAAAATCGAACGTGACGGCGTCATCATCCAGTCGATAAAAAAAACAAATTTTTGAATGACATGAGGAAGTATGCGACTTCCGATGCTTTTGAACGTTGGAAGGAGGCGCGTAAGTATTTTCTTCGCGGAAGATTGGAAAGTTTTTATGGAAAGATGCGCTTGTTAAAACACGATAAATACTTGAAGTTGCTGAAGGAGGACGAGCTCGCGAATATGGCTTTTGGGAGCGAAGTCTCTAAAAGCAGCGAAAGCAAACTCACCCCTCTCTCGCCGATCCAGGATGAAGAGAAAATCGAGACCCTTGACCAGCTCAACCGTCTGATAAACCAACTGCCCAGCGGAGGGAATGGTGAACCCAACTTAAAGAAAGGGCTGGAGAATCTGTTGAAAAAGGACCCCACAGTTTATATCGGCCGAACTGGTAATCAACTGAAGAGAAAAGCAAACCACGAGGCACTTGGTGCCGCTTTGGGGGAAGAATCAAACAAAAAACAAAACCTCGAGTAAATTTACACACAATGTTTTCTTCGACTGGTGTTTGTGACAACGCTGCATTCTACTGTGGATTGACGCGAAGGGACCACATTTTGGACGACTCAAGATTACTGAAGAGGATATCACAACTTTTCGGCGCAATGAGTCGGCTCCTTCTTGGTTACATTAAGGAACACGTGGTACGAGCGGTTAGATTGGTCAAACAAGACTTGTTTAGCCATTAGTTTCTAGATAAGGTAAACTGCCAATTTGGGACTCCCTTGATTAGAATATCCCAGAGTCCGGAGGGGTAGTAAATAGTAGCCACCCCTGAAATCTGAAATTTAGCCTCCCTAAGAACCACTTTCTTACACGCCCACTTTAAACTTAAGTAGAATGGCCTTTATATCGCAGCCGTCGAGGTGCGTGTCATTATAGCGTAGGAAAGACTTACTGCTGCTTGTACTCACCAGTGATTAGTGTTCACTGGGAGCGCATGCGAGTGCGAGGTATACTGTTTTGCTAGTACCAGTATACCGAGGAGTGCTCAGGCCGAAGAGTCGTTTAGAGTACCGTAAAATGCATGTCAAAGGCGGCACCTATGTTTCCACGGTACCAAGCTTTTTGATGAGCTGCAGGAGACATCTCCCGAGACACCGGATAGAGGAAACGAGGAACCAGAGTGGGCACGCGTCTGGAACACGATGGAAGTGGTTTGGAACCACCAACAAGGAACAGCATTTTCTCATGCCGAAGCAGAAGAGAGGGTGTGGCGGTTGGCGGCAGCAAAAGAAGGAGTTGCTATTATACAATTACTGGAGCGTTTCAGCCACCCCCACCGCATAATAGAAGGTATGAGTAGTGAAGTCATGCATATATGACACGAAGATGGTGGACAGAATGCTGGGAAAACCTCAGCGCAAACCTCCAAGACAACAAGTATGCAAAGGACTTCAACTTGAGAATCCAGGACTGGAATAAACGGGTAAAAGCTGTAACGAGTGAACAGCAGAAAGAAGCAATTAGGCACAGCCGCGATGACTGGAATTTCATCAAGGCCAACAAGTATGGGAGCAAGTTTATGTGGAACTTGTGTGCACCACATAACAAAAAGATCTTCGCATACATGGCAATATGTGCGAACATATACCACACACAAATAGCGGCAGTACTAGGAGAAGAAGCTATGCCAAACGAAAGTATCATTCTGAAGATCAATCGACTCGAGCAGGCGCAGAAGTCCATAGCAAGAATGCAGGAATTCACGAAGCGGCTGGGGGAGGAGGACGCTTCAGTTTGGCAGGACATAGTTATCATACTTTGAAACCGCACTAACAAGTGTTTCGACGTCGACAGGAAGGAAAGAGCACGGTGAAGACAAAAAGGGGATCATCAAGTCCGGATCCCCTTCTACTTTACTAAGGGCAACGAGAGGATATATCCATACCACCAAGAAGTGCAACGTCTCACTAACTCTCTAGATGCGAACTGCCGGCGAACGGTACCGGAAGCGGCAATAACTCGAGGCGATGTAGAGTGGAAGAAGCCTGCAGCGACGGAGGCGAACACATTATGTATTACGACACAGAACGTAAGAGGATTCAAGTTGCAATCGAGACAAGAGCGGCTTCAAGTGTGGAGGAACAAATCACTTGCAAGGAGGGCAGACTGCACAATCATTCAATAAACGCATATCACAACCGCTGAGGAAGCAGAGGAAGTGACAAGTGCGTGGGAGCGAATGTGGAACTACACTGACCCGGCCAAGAGGCTGGCGTATTGGAGCATTTCTACAACCAAGGCGTGTGGAGTGAGGATTCTTTT
This sequence comes from Sclerospora graminicola, assembly GCA_001887855.2. Classification (NCBI taxonomy): domain Eukaryota; phylum Oomycota; class Peronosporomycetes; order Peronosporales; family Peronosporaceae; genus Sclerospora; species Sclerospora graminicola. The sequence goes on along the minus strand of MIQA02009204.1, from coordinate 3,382 downwards.
AACGCCGGATTACGGCAAGCGAGCGTGCCCTTGGAACCGAAGCATGTGGACTGAGCGAGTAATAGCGGTGGAGCTGGATCATTGGAAGATTCTCAACATTTATGCACCAACTGATACTAATGTTAATCGTTCTAAGTTTTTTCGAGATATAGGTGGTTGGCATACTTCAAATATGGGCGATGTCATATTAGCTGGGGATTTCAATTGTGTAGAAGCGCCTCAACTGGACCGGCTAGCACCAGGGAGCGACATCAAGACTGAGTGCGTGGAACTATCAAGATTGATAGCATCAGAAGGCTGGTACGACGCGGCGTTAGCCCAGCAATCAGCATGGGACGCTGAACGACTAACTGAGAGTTTGGAGTTTACTTTCTGGAGAGGGGAAGCAGCTAGCAGACTCGACCGGATATATATACCAGCAGACCGGTATGATTGGGTGGAAGGATTGGACACGTGCACACCGTTAGTCGCCTCAGATCATGAGGAGGTAACGCTATTTCTGCGTGAACCACAGAAAAGGCAGCAAGCATTCCCCCCGTCAACAGTTTCGATTAAAATATCCAGTGACTGGTGCTAACCGGCGGAGAGTAGTAGAGGAAGTCACGGCAGAAGTTAGAGACAGACGATGTGAGACATTTGATGCGCATGTGAATTGGGATCAACAAGTTTAGCTTTGGACGGCAGCAATCATGCGGGTGCGCACACGAGTGCGACAGCGACGAAAAAAAAAAGCGGTCCAATTATCCCAGTCCCTTTTTGAAATGGTTTCCTCTCGGGCCCGAATATTAGGCATTGCAGCCAATGAAGCACTTAAGGAAAACAAGGTACGTCAAGGGTGCAAATTAAGAAGAAGCATGGATACTATGAGATGGTTATTTCGGCGTACAGCCGTATGGGAAAGTAACCAACATGTGACAGCAATCAAGGTACCTGGAACACACTTGCATGGCACGTGGACCACACTTGCATGGCACGGAAGCGATGAGCATTCCAGATAAATTCGCACTGGTATGGAAGGAGGTGCTAAGTTGCAGGCATAGCAACATAGCACCAGACAAGATGGAACATTCTCTGGATCTCTTTGTCACATTCCGAAGTGACAGAAAGGTAACGGTAAGTGAAAATGAAGCATTAATGGAGCCCATCGATGAAGGTGATGTCAAGTTTGCACTACGGACTCTGGAGAGGAGGAAGGCAGGAGGCCCAGATGGTCTGAACAACGACTTTTACAAGGACTTTGAAGACGAAGTAAAACGCGACTTATGCATCGTGAGTAATGTAATTCTTCAAGGAGACGAACCGCCACGGACTTTCTTGGAGGCGGTCATAATACCACTCAGAAAAAAGGGGACTCTGATAACGCGATGGACTACAGGCCGATATCATTACTTCAAACAAGTTACAAGATCTTCGCTAAAGTGTTAGCAGCGCGACTACAAGGATTTCTGGGACGGCTAATCGGCGACACGCAACAAGGTTTCGTGTATGGCAGGCGAATGGATAGAGCTGTCGTGTTGATGTTAGATATGCTGGAACACTTTTGTCAAGCTTCAAATTCGAAAAGGGCTGAGGATAGTGGAGGAGGCTTGATGGTAGACTTTGCAAAGGCGTATGACACGATCGATCGAAACTTTCTCATGCTGGTGCTCAAGAAATTTGGATTTTCACAGCGATTTATTGATGTCATGATCAAGATTCACGATGGAACGACGGCAAAATTCCTGGTCAATGGAGAACTTTCTGAAGCGATACCAGTGGTATCGGGCATCCGGCAGGGATGTCCACTGGCGCCACTACTCTTCATTCTTGCGGTTGAACTATTGGGGCTGGCGATTATGCAAGACAAGGAATTGGAAGGAATCAAGATAGGCAACTCTACAATGCATTGGGAACAACGGTTCTCCGCTTTTGTCGACGATTCTACTATTTTTTTCGAGAAGGCAGGCAAATGGCACGTATCCTGGACATCGTGGAAAGGTTCAGACATCTGTCAGGCTTAAGGATGCAGCCGGCAAAGAGCCAAGTTATTTTGATGGAAACAGAAGCGCATCCGCTGAAATGGTATAATGTACCGGTATTGCAACCTGGAGAATCGGTACGGTACCTTGGATATCAGATAGGACATTCTTCACTAAAGGCCAAAAACGGGGCGGGCAGAATAAGAGCGATGCAACGCCGACTCCTCACAGCCACCAAATGCGGCACGTCGGTAGATGAAAGGGTGACACTTTTCAACGCGATTGTGATTCCTGCTATCCTGTTCACGGCGAAAGCATTCTTACCATCAGAGGAAACGCTACGGGAACTGGTGGCGCTACAAAATCGGTTCATCTGTAGCAAAGCGACGGACACAGAAGGAGGACGACACAAAATTTCTCCACTGTTACTTTTTACTGGGGGACTCGGGCTCATTTCCATTTCAGCAGCACTACACACATTGGTGGTCAAGGAAGCTACGATGTGGCGGTTGGAGCCGATAGATCGTTATAATACGGCCCGGAGAAACTGGACGCAGCTTAACAAATGTAGTACTTCTAACATGTGGTTTTCTTCCTATGATACAGGTCAGCCGGAGCGCAGACTGAACAGAGGAAGCGCTGTTGCTATGATTAGAGGATCTATTGCAGACACGTTAGGACCAACGGTAGCAGAGCGTCAAAGCTTGTGGTAGTATGTCTCGGATCATCTATCCAAACTACGAGAGCGCTGTGACACACAAACAGTAGAGCCTGCGTTTGGAGTGCATCAAGACGACGAGGTGTTAGTAACAGCAGAATTAAACAAGATACCATGACATGGTCTGGGGAATGGACACTTAGTGCGCTTTTGGGGAGAGTACACATGGATTTCGAATCCGTGGATACGGGATTCCTCGGCGTGCTATCTATCCTTGAAGAAGTTTGACCGATGTGTCAAAGGTACGATTAGAGACCTACGTATCCAGAAGGTGTCAGAGAACACTTTTTCGTGGAAGGCGCAGTTCAAGTCGGAGAGGGAACACACCAGGGCGAAGGTAGGGCGTTGGCTCCTTACTATAATACTTTGTTCACCGCGGGTAGGGATTGGTCAATTTTTGGGGGACCATTACGATTACTTTGGTTGCCTAAACAACGGCTCTCCATGGAATGGAAGGTGCAAGGCGAGAGGACGATAACCGGTGTAGATGGTTGGACTGGAAATCAATGCGTGTTGCAACATAGGGCAGGATGGATTGTATTGGGATTGCGTGAAGATGGTAACAATGGACCAGAAGTCAGGGTATGCTAAGGAGACTGAGTGGCCGCATGGTTTAGTTTTCGAAGCGCATCCGGCCATCCATGGTATTGCGTGGGAAACGAACGCAGATGTTTGTCCTTCATCCATCAAACAATGGTTGCGGAGG
>MIQA02009203.1:0-17317 GCA_001887855.2 Sclerospora graminicola | reverse complement strand
AACTGTGATATTTCTACTCAAATATCACTTATGTAATGGCACCTTCTATCGTTGTCGCTGAATCAGCTGGATAAGAGTCTGTATTCCAGATTACTCTTCCAGTGCCACTTTCATTTAAATTTGCCTTAACTTCTCACGGCTCATAGTCGACATTGGATATACTCTCATTACCAAAGTTGGACGGTCGATCTAGCTCCAAATTATTGCGTTCTACCTCGCCGTGACGGTGATTATCGAAAGGTCCAGTGGTCAGGTTCCAAGCGCTATACCCACTTATGCCAGAATCATTTGCCTTGCAGTTGTTCAAATTTGTGTTGATACCGTTATCAAAGGTGTCATCACCAGACTCGTTTTGCTCTGATTTGTCTTGCTGGCCGAACAAATCTTCTAACTCGTTATCTGGATTCTTAGTCGCGTTTTTTTCGGTACAGCTCAATTGTTCGGTCACTACAATTGCTTCGTCTGCTTGCGCGCTCGAGTCGATACTATTCACTTTAGTATAAACTTGTTCCCTGTGCGGGTCTTGTCGTATTATTTATCTTGAAATTTGTATGATGCCAGAATGCCTAATTTGCTTTCTGATACTAATGTTCGACGACTACCTAATATGGGTTTTCCAGAATACCTATTTTTCATTAAAATAGGTAGTTAGGTAGTTCTACCTACTTTATGAGGCCTGTAGATCCCAGTTTGACCCTTATGCAACGATCGTCGTCGATACGAATCGGCATCGTCTACATTAAAACCATTTGAGTCACCTTTTGACCAAGTTTTTGGATTTGAGTCACCTTTTGGAATATTCCCCAAAAAATTGTTTAATGACCTGGCTACTTAAAATTACGATGTCAGTATAAAATGAGAAAGACAATAATTTATTCGGTCGTTAATCGATTTGTACCAACGACCGGTACTAAACCTAAAAATAATTGCGAACGAGACATCAGATTCCGACATTCAAACTGGACAGACGACTAATTCAGTTTGAAACATGGTACGATCGCTGGGGGAATTGCTTTAACACGACGTATCGTCTTTAAGGTTGTTCTCCCATCAGCTTCAGCAGCGTCTCGCGGTAGTCCCACGAAAGCACTATCTGCCAGATTCGGTCGCCCTTAAATGTAAAAAGGGATTTGCCACTGATAGTGACTTTCTTGTGGCGAGGCTGCACACCAAAGATGGGGAAGGTCTGAGTCCCACTAAAGGTCCACGTGGCCTTCATCTTTTCACTATTGCCTTCCTCGCGCTGAATAATGTACTCTTCCATAATTCCATCGGGAAAAGCGTCCAGCAACAGACTCCAGTGTGACATCACAGCTTCTACGCCATGCAGACTTTCCGAGTTGTCTGGACTGATAAGAGTTACATCGTCAGCATAAACGTTCTCAGCGATCTCCTCCATATCTTCGATGCCACCTGTATTCCAGGTCTCTAAAATACCATACAAAATGTCGTATCTTCTCCGGTACACTTTTTCCATTTGTTCATTTGCCTTCATTTTGTTCTTCTTGCTCTTTATACATGCGCTCGCCACCGATGTGCGCTGCTCCTGTCGCTTTAACTTCTTCTCCACATGCGAAGTTTCGGCTGTAAACCTGTCAGCTTCCTCTTGCAATCTATGCAACTCCGCTTTCTTCCGTTTGCGATGATGATGTACCGCCGAAGGGGCTTTGGCTGTCGATAACGTCGAAACTTGATGCTGCATGATCGGCTGTAGCTCCTGTTTGTTTTCTTTGAGACGCTGCAGTTCCCCTCTACTGCCCGAGTTTGAATTAAGCTCAGTAAACAGCAGCAAATTCAGATCTTGTTCGCCCTCATCGAAAAAATTCTGATCCGGCGCAAAGATGGGGGAGTCAGGCGTAGCGTTAAGACCCGTAAACGGCTCGATAAAGTCATCGGCCGTGGCGAGCAAGAACTGGTCCAACCCACCCAAATCTACAGCGTCGAAACCAGTGCCAAAGTTATCGAGAGTTTCCTCCCACTCGCGCCACTCGCAGCTGGGGCTGCGACGCATGGAAGGGGGCAGGACGTTGGCGCCGGTCGTTGCGCTGCCGGATACAGCAGCAGTAGAAGCAGAAGAAGACGTGGCGTTGGAAGGTGGGTATAGAGGTGATAAAGCAGTCATGTTTTGGTTAATGCAGTGCAAGGCGGAGCTGCGAGGGCTTCTTCCTTAGCGAGCAAGTTCCGAAATGATTATTTCCGACTGAAGTGGGGTGAGCCACTTCAACGTTTCGCGCTGACAAAGACGTGTCACGATTTTCCTGCCCTGTTCTTGCAATCCCAGGGCGTAATACGTTGACTTAACATCAATTGCACAATGCAGGACAATTTTTAGTAAAGGTTGCGTCTCATTATACTTACAAGTTGGTTGGGTTGGATTGGAAAAAGTCGGAATGGGTTCGTCATATGACAAACGTGCATCATGATGCTACAGAGATTACCATTTTGTGTTTTCTATCGGTACTATTCGAAGATATTGTTGGAAAATGACTCATAAAAACGCTACACTGGTACAAGTAGTACCGTATTACGTAGTTGCGCACACATTTGGGCGTAGAGGAGCAAAGTGACTGGGATATACTAACATAGTATGTGGAACGACGTTAACATCTTCCTGTTTGATAATATATATTTTTGTCATCCAGATCTAGCTCATGAAAGTCAATTCATTGTATGGATTGGTCCAAATCAGATATCAAGCAAGCCACCTGGTTGTAAGATCCAACAGGTTTTAAAGCTTGTGCACAAATCGAAAGGGCATTACACCACGTCTAGGTACAAACAATAGCTACTGAAATGGGTTGTAGTTTGCGCGTCAGCCCTTTGAATGTCAATGGATTTTTTTTACTAACATGGGGGGTATTTTTTGTTTCAACACTGATGATAAATTTGTAAGCAAAGAAAATGAAGGTTGTGGCATAAAAGTATCATCCGACGCCAACATGAGCGGTTTAGTCTTAAAGGTAAACGGTTAAAAGGAAAATGAAACGAGCAGGAAATGAGTGTGCTGAAAAGGAAGCTGGTACTGTAGATGGTTATTATGAGGCAACGCATAATTGATCCGCATCCGCAGCGCAACGCTATGGCGCTTTTTGTCTCTCGTCTTGATCGCGTACCTAAAATTTTGAACATAGCGGTTCTGAGGTAAACAAAAAAAACTCACATGTAGCTAAAACGAGTCGCGCAAATTTATCCGTAGAAAACAGTCTTATCAGATTTGTTGGCTATCATGCCACATTCGCACGAAGCATACTCACATAAGCATGCACGAGTTTTCACAAACACTCAAAACTTACATCCGTCATACAGTAGTACTGGCTGTATACGTAAAAAGTATACAGTATACAGTATCAAATTTCAACTTAGCAATTGTCGAATTGTAGGATAGCTATTTCAACACGTGCAAGCACAGCACCTACGTGATGGTCTCCTACCGTCGTATTTCCATCGCGCTGCTGTCTGCAGTCGCTGTCTCTTCCTTCGCCATTTCTTCGGAACTGGACGAAGAGACGCATCAAGCTCTCCTTCCTGATGACGACACAACGTCTGGTACAACACCATCCACACATTCGCAAAAAGTCACGACATGGGAAGTGGAACCAGATGGCTCTGTCATTAATAGTCAGCGCTATACTTCATCTAAAAGTGACACGTCTTTTATACAGAAAGACGAGGAGAAGTACACGAATAATGTGATGCACAATGAGGAAGGGGAGAAAAGTTATAAAGCAGCGAATGACACATCTCTATGGCTTATCGAACCGTCGGACGACTTCGCAATGCTCGAAGATCTAATCAAAGAGAATGGATTTACGCCTGAAATTGTCAAAGAGTTGGCAGAAATCTCGGCTACTCAAGTAGGCAATGACGATCCCGAGACAGCAAATGATTGGGCATTTGCAGCAACGCAATTGTCATTCAAGCAGCTTTTTGAGCCGAATGCAAAGTCGAAAAACGACCAAGCATTTCTTGATGCTATCTACAACCTTCGGATTGTAGCAGAAAAAGGGGTGCAGGCTGCTATAGGTGTCTTGGCCTTGTTGGATCTCATCGGCGTTCCCGATCCAGAAGAAGTGGAGAATCCAACGATGCAACGAGTCTCGCTTCAAGAGAAACAAATGCGCGCTGATGAGATGCTCTTACGCTTATCAAAGAAAGATGATTTGATGGCGAACTTAGCTGTAGCATACGGAACGTTGTCTGGTCGAATCACGATGCCAAGCGATAATTCCGAGGCCGATCCATCACATTCAATTCCAGATGCAGATGCAGTGTGTGAAGCCGCGCTGTCCATTTTCCACAAGTGTGCAAAGAAAAACATTCACGTGATCACTCAAGAAGGCGGGGAGCGTCCTGTGGAAATTGTGCGGCTTTCCGATGAATTATTTGATGCCACTGGGCATGGATTTGTCGTTGACCAATTCGACTTGGGAGGAGTAAATCCATTTCATGATGAAAACGATGCCTTCTCGGAACTCGAACTTTATCGTGCCATTGCAAACAATCCCATGGATGACTTGTATCCACAGGCAATGCATCGTCTTGGTGAAACGTATTTCTTTGGCAACCCGGCAGCTCATGTAGCTCCAGATCGCGAACGTGCAGCGCAGTACTTTCGCCAAGCAGCAGATGCAGGCAATCCATTGGCTCAAGCAAACTACGGAATGCTGCTTGCGAATGGCATGGGAATCGATCGAGATGTCCCCCAAGCACTCGTGTATTTCCACCTCGCGGCGCTTCAGCACCAGGCCTTTGCCTTCCATGGACTAGGTGTGCTGTATTTTACTGGTAATGGTGTGCCGCAAAATGTGACGCGAGCGCTCCATTACTTTGACAAGGCCATTGAACTCGGGTATGCGGAATCGCATTTATTCCTTGGATCCGCGTATTTAAATGGTGAAGGAGGTTTACCAATTGATTTTCAAATCGCTTTCTCCCATTTCCAAGCGGCTGTCGATGGTGCGACGCCTGGTCAGGCAAGTCAAGCGCTCTTTAACCTTGGAGTAATGCATTCTGAAGGCATTGGGACACCGCGGTCTTGTCATTCTGCGATGCCATTCATTCGATCTGTTGCTCTTCATGCCGGTCTACTCTCGGACCTTCCGTTCTCGCTCGTTAAAGGCTATGAATGCTACAAGAAAGGGGATTATCTCCGTGCCTATTTACACTACCGACTAGTTGCCGAGCTCGGAGATGAAGATGCCCAATGCAATGCGGCATTTCTACTCGAACATTACGGTGAGAGTCTTTTGAAATGGCGATGGCTCGGACTCTCACACTCAAGGAAAGACGCCAAGGAGTCTGTTGTGTTGCAAGAAGCATTCTCATTGTATTCGCGCGCCGCGGTGTTGAACGACTCGGAAGCTGTTCGAAAGACTGGCGAGTGTTATTATAAACCATGGACTGATGTATGTGGGAGCAATCACTCATATGCTTTAGAGCGCTATCAACTTGCAGCCGATCTTGGCGATGCACAGGCAGGCTACAATTGTGGCATGATGCTGCTGACAGGTGATGGCGTGTCTCGTGATCTTGCAGCTGCTCGACGTTGCTACACAGAGTGCAGTAAAGCCGCGTATCCAGGAAATGTGCCATGTGCCCTGGCACTAGTCGGAGTTGATATCTTGGAAGCATTGGAAGGTGTAAGACAACTGATCACGGGATACTTTTAGGGAAAAGAAGAAGTGAGAAAGCGTTAGTGAAAACACACACAAGCATCAAGCGGTATATAATTTGGTACTTGGTCTCCATTTGTTCAGGGCAAATCGTCTCAAAGAGTATTTAAAAAAAAGCTTCTGCTTGTTAAACAACCTCGTAGGTCTTTCCATCATGATCCCACGAGTGTTTTCGTTTCTTTTGCTTAAACCCGGCCGCGATTGACGCCGAACGCATGGCGCCACGTACTTTACGCACTTGCCACCATTTTCGCACTTCATCAAAGAGAAGCACTGTTGAAGCAATGGAACAAATGTAAAACAAGTCTCCAAATGATAACGCTTCGGTCTGGAACGTGGCTTGAAGGGGTGGGAAGTAAATGACAAGGAGCTGACCCAGTAAAGATGCCCCAACAGCATAGACAAAGATCGTGTTGGACAGAATCCCAATCTCAAAGATCGACTTGTCATCGGACCGACACGAGAGGGCATTAAACATGTCAAACATGACAAACGTCGTGAAACTCATGGTCCGATCGCGTTTACTGATGGTTCCATCAGCACTCAGCTCCTCCCAGAAGACATAGAGCGTGCCACATACGATGAAACAAGCCGAGATAAGCACTCGACGAATCATGGTGGACGTAATGATACTTGCCGTCTTGGCACGCGGTCCTTCTTTCATCACATCATGATCCACAGGTTCAACTCCAAGACTCTGTGCTGGAGGGCCATCCATAATGATATTAATCCATAGAATCTGCATGGCATTCAATGGCGACGGGAGATTAAAGAGCGTCGAAATGGCAATGAGACAGAGGGCCGAGATGCTCGTACTCAGTTGAAAGCGCAAGAAATGTTTGATATTGTGGTAAATCGACTTGCCTTCTTCCATTGCGCACAAAATGGTACTGAAATTGTCATCCAGTAAAATCATATCGGCTGCTTCTTTCGACACATCCGTTCCGTTCGTGCCCATGGCAATCCCAATGTCAGCTGCTTTCAATGCCGGTGCATCATTCACACCATCTCCCGTCATTGCGACCATCAAACCTGCTTGTTGAAAAGCTTGCACAATCTTGAGCTTGTGGTGAGGAGACGTTCGATAAAAGACACAGGTTTTCAAAATCCGCTGCTGGAGCTCCAGTATGTCCATAATCTCGAGCTCCTGACCCGAAATCACGAGCTCGTTTACCGCATTCATGCCTTCATCACTGCAGTCCACGCTCTCAAAACTGTCGTTCACGATAATGCCCACTTTTGTCGCAATTGCAATCGCTGTCTCCTTGGAATCGCCCGTCAACATGACAGTCTTGACGCCACTTAGTGACAATTCCAAGACTGCCTTTTCCACCTCTGCCCGAGGCGGGTCTGAGATGCCCACGAGGCCAGCAAAGACCATTCCACGATCCGGATGTTCACCGAAAGCCAAAGCTAAGACACGAAGACCACGTGCTGCCATTTGCTGGGACGTCACAAAGATACGTTCTCGATCACTCGGCGTCATATCTTTTTCACGACCACAATTATCTTCAATCTTATCGCAGCGCGACAAAATCGCTTCCGTCATACCCTTTAGATGCCACCGAGAGGGACCACCGGCCAGTGGCTCGCAACACACAGCCATCCACTTTTTCTCAGAGCTAAACGGCACTTCCCCCACTCGATGGAATTGTTGAATGACGGCAGGTGAAATTCCCACTTTCTGTGCACAGAGCAACACGGCACCTTCCGTTGCTTGGCCTAAGACTTCACGGTCAACAATCGTCGCATTGTTGCAGAGAGCACCAGAGAGTAAACAGTGGTAAACATGAGGATGAGAGGCTTCGGTTACGCGCTCACCACGTAGAATGACGGCTGAGCGAGCGTTCTTTGTGGTCATATCACATGAAGAATTGTGTTTGAGCTCGCCAATCCCATGGACGTCAGCCGCCACACTTTCAAATGGCACAAAGATCTCAATCACTTCCATTTGATTCGTCGTGATCGTGCCTGTCTTGTCCACACAAACGACATTGATACAGCCTAATGCCTCAACAGCAGGTAATTTCTTGACAATAGCATGGCGTTTTGCCATTTTCATGACTCCAAATGCCAATGTGACAGTCACACAGATAGGAAGACCTTCTGGAATCGCCGCGACAGCTAGTGACACACCAATTTGGAGCATAGCGAGCATCCCCTTTTGTTGAAACACCCCAATGATGACAATGACAGCAATCACAGCAAGGGAAAACATGCTCAGATGCTTCCCTAATGTATCCATACTGTTTTGCAACGGCGTCTTGCGTTCTTCGACTCTGTGGACGACATCAAAGACTTGTCCAAATTCCGTGCGTGATCCGGTACCAATAACAACTGCTCGACCACGACCAGCACGCACCAATGTGCCCATGTAAATGACATTTTTACGTTCTGCAATCGAATGCAAATGACTATCAGCGATAGCGCTCGTCACTTTAGTCACGGGTGCATTTTCCCCAGTCAAATTCGATTCATCGACTTCAAGATCCACTGCTTCGACCAATCTCGCGTCGGCTGGCACACGGTCTCCTACATCCACTACTACAATATCTCCGGGTACCAATTCCTTTGCCAGCATATCAATTACACCTCCATTTCTTAAAACTTTGCACCGTGGTGGCACTAACTCCTTCAGTGCTTCTAGTGTCTTTTCCGAACGATACTCCTGTACAAATGCCACTGTGACAACAATCGTGATAGCTACTGCAATCGATATCGCGTCGTCTGTATGTCCCATGAGCATACTGACAATCCCTGAAGACATGAGCAGCATAATCAGCGGATCTTTAAATTGACCCAGAAACTTGACAATCATTGACTCGTCTTCGTCATCGACTAACTCGTTGAGACCAAATTCATTCTGTCTTTCACGTACGGAAATCTCTGAAAGCCCATAATTCGTATCCACGCGGAGTTCACGCGTCACTTCTTCGTGGGAATAGGACGACACTTGGCTTAAAATGCCACATTCGAGGCGTAATTGAGATAATCCTTGTCCATTGCTGAGTGATAATGACGACGAACGCTTTGTTTTTAAGGTGAAAGACGATGAGGAGACGTTGTCCCCCTTCACTGTGATTTCTACGTCTTGGGAAGTTGTAGCCATGACGTGGAAGTGACTTTAATCACAAAGTTCTTGGTCGTTAAAAACCGAACGAAGAGCGGAGGAGATAAAATGGATAGAGCGAGGAAAATAGGTACTTGCAGCGAGTTTGCTTTCGAGAGATACACACAAAGAAGAGCTCCTACAGACGGGAGAAGAGCGACGATTCCTCGCAAGCTGGCTGTTACACCGATAGACACTTGGCGAGTTTTGACGAATAGCACGCGTACTGCACAGTGATTTGATAAAATTTGACATGCGATGTCACTTCAACTTGGATAGAAATAGAAATGAGCGAGACTCTCTCTATTTTCTCGTCAGTTGGTTACTGACCGTAATGGATAAATTAGAGCATGTGGTATCGGACATTGTGGCACGCTGTCGAAATCAGGGCGTAGAAGTATCAGAAACACTGGCAGCATTTACACTACAATTACAAATCCAGAACACTCGGCGTCATGTTGTACGAGAGCCGTCCATGTCTTCTGAGCATCAATTTTATCTAGTGGAAGAATGCGAGAACTTCTTACTACGTCGTGATGATCCAGTGCTAGAAACGATTAAAATGCAGCTTGATTTTGACTTGACATATGCAAATCTGGAGGAAGCGCTGGAATTTCAAAGGGATCATAAAGAACATGCGATTACTAAGCTACAGCAAACGATTGTTTCGCTTATCCCTGAAAAAGCCACTGATTTTGAGGCACTTTCGACACTATACAAGCACATTTTCACTATGTTAATGCTAGATGTCGATGGTATTGGTAATAATAAACACTTTCTGGATGCTCCTAGTGAAGAGAGCCCTGGAGGTCATCAGAGTAAGCAGAGAGAACGTCAATTAATAGAGAAAGAAGTCGCTGCAGCACTTGAAAGTGTGTTTCCACGCATTGGTTTAAAGTCGTTTGTGACCATGGCCCCTGAAGCAAAGCGATCTCAATTGAATGAGCTACGGCATATTGTCGAAGGGATTCGATTATTTAACAAAGAGATTGGCAAAGGCGGCGCAGGGATTTTAATCAGTGCGAAAGATATCGAGGAAAATGCACTGACACTAACAAACCTTGTGCAAGAAGAAGTTCGTGATACCGATGAAAGCTGCACACAATACACTGAAGTGCTTCTTTATATGCATCATCAGCGAGGACGAGAAGAAGATGACGCAGAGCCTTTGAGTCCATCATCCAATGCGGACGAGATAATGCGATGGCAAGATGAACTGAGCAATCGACGACAATTTCTCTCATACTTGCAAAGCTTAGAAGAAGACATCAAGTTTTCGCACGAGAGGGTAACCACACGAGTGCAAACGTTCCAGAATAATCTGAACGCCCTGCAAAGTCTCGTTGGAGCACGTACATCGCTGCCCAAATCCCATGTCTATCCACTCTTTGAAGCAGTCTCTCGTTCATGGGTAGAACTCAATCAAGAACACGAACTCTTACAAGTGCGTTCTCGAGCATTACAATCGCTGCTGCGGTTCAAGTCGACGTTTACACGTACCTTGTCAACGGATTCACTTCTGATGCAGCAAGTTAGATCGAAAGGTGCTGTCCCTCCACCTGAAGATCTTTTCTCACATATCGAAACGTTTTCAGCTGACAAACAATTGACTGGTGAAAGATGTGGATACGATGAAGAAGAATTGAACGGCGGTGAGAGCGATTTTGACTTAAGCGAAGAAAATTCGAGCTTTCCTATTCGAATGCCTGTAGAATCAACGCCAGAAATCATGCGCCTTCCTCTGGAATACCATGGATTTTGCCCATGGACTATTGTTGAGCAAGGAGGTTTACTGCTTCCTGGTGATCCATCTCTAGGTATCGTACAATATCGAAATGCCTATCATGTCTTTATCAATGAACGTGCATTAAGCGAGTTCATGATCAACCCGCGTCGGTACATTCAGGGCATAAAGCACTGCGTAACCCGTCACCCTGCACTTATCTACCTCTTGCGTCTCCAAGATTCTTTTCCCAACCTCACCTTATCATCACTACTTCAAATCTGTCAACGTTACGGAAAGGATAGAGTGCATCCGTTGTTCCCATCCTCATCATCTCATAAAGTTGACGCCAGTACAGCGACGCCCACCCACTTTGTTGACAAGTACATTGACTACAATTATGATTGGAACGAGTGGAATCTCCGTCGAAAGGCAATCAAGATTGCCAATCTCCGCCACTGCCGCACTGTAGGTGCCCAGACACCACTCAGTACCTTTCGGCATGAAGTCGATACGCAAGTCTATCTTCCTACTGAAGTTAGCTGTCAAACCGACAAGGTACAGGGTACAAATCCACCGCGGGTTATCACGTGCATGACAGGATTGCGCCGAGGACACGTGTACACTGTCGATGACGTCAGACAAGCGGAAGCCAAGGAAAAGATGCCAAGATCTGCGAGCAAGACGAGATTTGAAGCGAGAAACTTCCACGAAGATGCCAAAGACGAGAAAGAAACCGTGGCGGATGACTACCAAGCGGTCATCCTCTCGTATACATTCGATTTGTGATTAGTAAATTCGAAATTTCATCTAAACACTTCATAAAACTTTTTAGAAATTTGGGGCTCAGAGCACTTGCAATGCAAGCACAACAGAAACATAAGCAACAACTACGTCGACTTTGACGTAATGATGCGTCGAGAAGAAGGGAAGTTAAACGCTGAAAATAAAGTCTGCCAACTTGTCCGTGTCCACCGACTTACCGTCCGCCTCGACAAGTTCAGGGGCATTCTTCTTGATAAATTCCACCAAGGACGCATCAAACCGCTCTTCAATCTGTTCCAGCGTCAATTGATCACTCGTAAGAATGTCCAGCGCTTCGTGCACGTCGTCCTTGGTCGAGCCACTCTGCAACTGCTCTGTGCAGAAAGCAGCGAATTGATCGAATTTAATCTCATCGTTCTCTTCCTCGTCAATCTTGTCAAAAAAGTCGTGGCAGTCGTCCTCACTTAAACTCAGACCCAGACCTTTGCATGCCATGATGAATTCATCACGAGCAAGGACACCATCATTGTCCAAGTCAAAGTGATCGAACACTTCTTTAATTTCCTTGGCTTGCTGCGGAGTTAGACTGCCCACTTCACTTAATGCTAATTCCTTCTCCAGTGACTTCACTCGGTCACGAACAGCTATCTCCAGTGAACTGAATTGCGCACGTAGACCGTGGATTGTATCCGTCGTAAACGGATTCGTGTGCACTTGTAGTCGCTCCAATTCTTCATTAATACGCTCCAACTTTTCCATATCATCAGTAAGCGGGGCAATGATTTCTTCCGCTTTTGCCTTGGCTTCCTCAACTTCCTTCGCCTTGGACTCCACCACCTTAAGCTGGTCGCCTTCGCCACTTTCCGGAGCAGTTTCACTTTCCACCACAGTCTTCGCGACTTCCTCCGCCACAGGCGACTCAGCTCCCGTAATTTCTGGGTCTTCCGGCTTCTCTTCGACCTCATCCTCGAGCATCACAATCGTATTCGATCGGAACAGTCGGTAGCGCAATTTCACCATCGAATTGAATTGCTCCTTCAGTGATCCTTCCACAATGTTGATCGACTGCGTGCTTTGAGCACAGCGCTCTTTAATGCGAGCAGACAGCGCCGCGAATTCACGGCACACTTCATCGCGCTTTTCGACCGTCACAAGCTCCTTCTCGTAGTATCCGCGCTTCTCAGCTAACGAGTCCAATAGCTTTTGCACGCGAGCGTTCGTCTTGTCAATTAGAGACACCTCATTCAAGCGACCAGCTTCCTCCAAGATTTTTTTCTTCTCAACGAGCTTTTCATTCTCGCTCACCACAGCGTTTTGCACCTTAGGAACCAAGACAGTGTCAAATTTGTGCTTGGCAGCGACTACACCAGCCGTCGAGACATCCTCGAGCTTAATAGCTGCCTCCACTTCCTCGTCCATCTCTTCAATAACGTACTTGAGATTACGCATCAGAGCCTTGGCGTCCTTGGCGACAGCGTCCACATTCTGCTGCACACGAAGACTTTCCTCCAATCGAATCTTTACATCATCCACCTTGTTTTCAGCCATTGCAATAAAGTTCTTCATGGCCTCCAGTCGCTCCAGTGTAGCTTTTGTGTCCGAGTGCTCCTCCGATAATCCATCCGCTTCACTGACAACAGCTGCCAAAAGCTGTTTGTATCGTGGAAGCTCAATGTCCTTTAGAAAAGCAACGCTCTCAAGCTTCTCCTCCGCTTCGGCAGTAGAGTTGACTGTCAAGTCCTCAGCAAAAAGCGCAAGTGCTTCTTTTTCCTTGGACCAAATCTCAACCTTCTCCAGATCCTTCACCACTTTCGTAAGGAAAATCTCAGTCTTTTGATATCTCTCCAAATTTTGACGCAACTTGAGTTCAAAAGCTGTTTCCAGCTCGTCGAGATGAGCCTTTAATGCCTGGAGTTTTTCAATGGGTGGGTCCAAGTTCGGGACGGCACGTCCATTGTTCTTGCAGCTAGCGATCCAACGGCCAGCACAACTTTCCACGGCTACAAACTGAGCTTCACGAGGTGGTTTTTCATTCTTCTTGTAGTCGAGGTGACGAGCCAGCGCTTCCTTAATGTCTGGGATGTGGCGAGGTTGGCTGAGCGTTTGGAATCGTTCCGTCTGCTGCTGGAGCCAATCAATTAACCCTGACGCGTTCTTGTTAAACTCAGCCGCTAGTTCCTGATGGCGCTGTGTAATGTTTAGGGCCTTGGAAATTGTCGTCACGGCTTTTTTCTTTTGCACCCCCGACGCAAACTCCTTAAAGAGTAAGGACACGTACGTGGTAATACTCTTCTCATCCGGCTTGGCCTGTCCCGCGACGTTTTCCACTTCAAGTAGTTGCGGGATGCGCAGCTTTTCACGAGCAATGTCGAACGCGAGCTTCACGTTGGTTTGGGGATCCATCGGATTTAGTTTGTTAAAATCGATGAGCGTAGGCGCATAGCGGTGGATCAAGGCACAAAATGCCATACCATCAGCCCAACTGCTGGAAAAATTGTTGACTTTAACCGTCGGGTAGTCGGCTAGCGAGCGGTTGACCCAGAGCAGCAGTCCGTCCTTGCCAGAGACGCCCTCTACGTCAATCTCAGCCACCTGGAAGGCCTTAATCAGCGTCCACATGAGACCAAGCACCAATTTATTGTTGCCATCGAGAATGTCCGAGGATCCAATATTCGTCACGTTCACATTCTTCTTTTGCATGAACGCAAAGGCAAAATTCAAATTTTCCATCTTTTGGATGCGCATACGCGGTTTTTTGTTGAATTTCTGTCGCCATAAGACACAAAATGACAGGTTAGTGACCTAAAACGCACGTTGAACCTCTCTTTTGGAATACATTGTACGTACCCGACACACTCTCTCACGGCAGATAATCTGCAATAGCGAAATGAGACGAATACCATCTTTTAGATCCTCGTACAGATCCTCAATGGTCATACGCTTTCGTGATAGGTACGTGTTGGCCCACTGTAGACACACGGAGCGTCACGAGAATTAGTTCCTCTCTTCCTTCATATTCTCCATTTAACAATACATAAAAAACGCTTCCTTACTCTTGTAAACGTTCGTTTCTGTACATCCACCCACTCTTCGTTATATCCACTCATATTGATGGAATGTAATACGCGTGTGTATGTCTCTCTCTCACTTCACGTCGCCTTTGTTTCCTCCTGTTTCCTTTTCTTCTTCTTTTTCTCTGAGCCACTCGAACCTGGTCGGAGTCTTTCTGCTCAAGCGATTTTTGCGATTGACGGACTTCAGTCAACACCCAAAATATACTGCGACGAAAGCCCTACCCCTGCCCTCGAAGTGAGCGGCTATTTCACTTGAACTTAGTATAGTCAGGCGAAAGGTCTCAACGTCACGTTTACTAAACCCTACACCTAAACAGAAAAATACCGACGAGAATGGCTTGGGCTTGGAGGCAAGATACTTTTCTTCATTTTAATTGTACCTTCGAAGTAACTTTTCTAACAGTAATAGACCCGTAATTAATTGCTGAGTTTTGTTGCCTGGCGATCCTATTAGGTCTTTTCCGACGCGAGGTGGCGCCGCGCAAGGCGACGCCGCCACCTCGCGTCGGATAAGTCACTGGAACACGTTGCGCTTGAAGCCTACATAATATTTAAGAAACTGAAATTATAAATAGACTTAAGGTAGAAATGGCTCTTTATGAGACACATGTACACAAACGATAGAACGTGAGTAATGGGACAGCAACTTCAACTACATTCGGTTTAAACGAGTCTACTGAACCACACGCACCGCAGCTTACAACACTTACATTCGCAGTATCTAGCCGAAAGATTCTTTTCATGCCACTTTATTCAATATCGTGCAAGCTATCTGCAAATTTCGTACAGGTATAATTCAGCATTCTTGTCGTCCCCAGTACTAGTAGTCCAACTTTCAAAGCCAAGTCCCTCAGTATATTCGACGTTTTTGCAATCGTACGATGAACCATATTGCTGTCGTCAGGCCATTGTACAGTTTGACGTGGCGACTTGCAGTCCGTAACAACGCATGTAGTTTACAGCTCTTGATGTTGTAAGTTACAACTTGTAACGGTAGAGTGGGAGATCCCATTATAGCATAACTTAAGTTACAGCACTTCCGTGACGACCACACGTCGTTCTATATTGCTTTGAACTTTGACAGCGAGGTGTTGTGTTAGCGGACAACCGACCAATCGATCGTCAACAGAGTACATCAATCCACATGTACCGTATAATAAATGTATATAGCGATCGGCATTTCGCTTCGTCTGACTAGAGGCCGGAGCATCGGTTGTGATTTCTCTGTATTTCGCTGGTACATATACTCGAAATGAAATAAAGAGCTCTTTATGCAGTTATGTGAACCATTGTAAAGGACTGTTGTCTACTGGTTTCCTCTTGCTGTGCTTCCAGCGCTTGTACAAGTTCAACATCATCGACAGGAGCCCAGATTTTGCGACCATTGTCGAGCTGAATAGCATACGGGTTGCCCTGATCCCAAAGCTGCACAATGGTGCCAGCTTGGAATCCTTCATTGGCAGTGTTTGCTACAACTCTGTCTCCCACTCGGAAGCGTAGATCTTTTGTGGCTCGGCAGGCCAGAAACCCTTCGGTAAGCGCCGCCCGGTCGAGGTTTTTGCCGATGAAAACAAATCGAGTCTCTCGAATCTCGTCTGGGGCCCAATTGCCAGCAAATCGACCGTTAAATAGCGTGTGCACGCCCTGGAATACATACTTCTGATCCATTCCAGCAACGTTAACGACGCCCTTGTATCGCAGTAGATCATCTCCTTCCGTCTCTAGTAATTCATCGATCCACTCTTCTAGCAATACAACCAGAATCGGGTCAGGTAGGGTAAGGCCCACCGAGGTCACTAACGAGTGATTGTGTCTGCGTTCGCTTCGATCTTCATCCGAATGATTATGCCCGTGGCTATGTGAGTGCTCATGGCCATCGTTCTTCTTGTCCCCGTGCTCGTGAGAGTCATTGTCCTTTTCTGTCTTGAGAAAATCTGGCTGTTTCTTCAGGATAGAGTTTAAGTCGAAAGTCTGTACGTTTAGTAGCAGCGCCGGGTCGACTCGACAGTGCTGGCACTCGGTAATCGATACCGTGCTGTTGATATCGCTAATACGAGATCGGATCTCCTTGAGCTCGGACAAGCTAACCAGATCTGTCTTATTGAGTAAGACGCGGTCGGCAAAAGCAATCTGCTCTTGGCACTCGTGCTCTACTCCAGCACCTGGGCGCAAATGCTGCAAAATGTGCTTTGCGTCAACAACAGTGATGATGCCGTCAAGCTCGCACGTTGCCGCTACCAAAGGCTCGGCAAAGAAAGTCTGCACTACAGGTCCAGGGTCGGCCATGCCGGTGGTCTCGATAATGATTCCGTCCAATTGGTTGCGATCTCCATTGCGTTTGATGATCTGAGCAATCAATCGAACGAGGTCACCACGCACTGAGCAGCAAATGCAACCATTGTTCATTGTCAACACCTCTTCGCCCATATTAAATTTGCGGCTCCTGGAATCGCCTCCGACGAGGTCATTCGGGCTATTGACTTGTCGAATGAGCTGGTCGTCCACGCCTACTTCACCAAATTCATTTTCAATGATGGCGAACTTTTTGCCGTGGTTCTCCGTGAGCAAGTGGTTCAATAAAGTTGTCTTGCCACTTCCGAGAAAGCCCGTGAGAATCGTGACGGGGAGTTTTGATGGAGTAATTGAACGCTTGGACATTGAGCAAGATTAGAGGCAAAGGCTGAAAGAAGGAGTCTGGCAAGGACGTACAGTTGAGAAATGACAAACAAGCGGTGTATAGCTCATGCTATGATGGTCGACCCCTGGAACCGCGCCTTATCTGATGTAGGCGCCGTCGGACTCAGCGCTATTTTACTGCTCATCCTACATGTACATCATAGAATAATATGTTGTAAATATAATACATGTACTATTAATAATACAAATTGCAGAAAAAATAGCGCTGAGTCCGACGGCGCTTCTGGATCCGCCGTCGGCACACATCGGCATTACATAAGCAGTTTATTTATTTATT
>MIQA02009201.1:0-18418 GCA_001887855.2 Sclerospora graminicola | reverse complement strand
CGATGACAGCTTGTTCGCGAGGCGGTCCGCTGCTGCATCTCCTCCTCTTTCACCAGGTAGAACTGGTCTCACCTCTAGTTCATCCTCTAGCTCCGAAGAGGACTCGGAATCCGGTCCGGCCGTTTCTTCGCCATCCGGCTCGGCAGCCGCTTCACCATCCGGCCGCCTCGGATTTCACGCCTGCCATAACTGGGAACGAAGCGGATACGAGCTCTTTTACTTTGCCTAGATCTGCTGGCTGGCCGGACACAGGGGCGGATCATCATATGTGGTGATACCAATCTGGTGATCCGGCAAATCACAGGAGAGATCGATTGCCCCGGCTGAGACTGTTGAACGATCGGGTTATGTCCGCCCTGCGGAGATGGCCAGAACACGAGCTGATACATGTCCAACGGGACTGGAATAAGAGCGCAGATCACTTGGCTACGCTGGCCATGCGAGACCAGATCGGTCTCACCGTTTCGGATCCTGGATTGTTGGACGGATTGGCAGAAATGAACAAGCTATCGGAGATAATCAAACCGGCCGCTAGGTACGAGGACCATCCGACCGGATCCAACCGTCCCGTAGAAGAGGAGTATGGCGACCGGGACTGGGGACAAGGCGTTCAGACCCGACCGGACCAAGAGATGCCCTGCGGCAACAAAAGGTCCCTCTAGGCAGACCCCCAAGTCGGCTGGACGAGACTAATCAAGGTTAGTAGTCGAAGTAAATGATTATGCCATTGATAGGCAGCCTGTTGTACATTCAATTATGCAACAATGGGATGACTAGTGAAAAGGGTGATGGGTCAATCCGATCATGGGACGTAGGAGAACGGTACTACCACAACGAACATGATTACGTGGTTACTGGAGGTGGAATAGTGCTGTCACTGGCTTGACTAAGCATACTCTTGACGAGCACACATATTGAAGACGTAAGGATTCAGGTGGATCATTTATTCTGGAAGACCAAGAAGAATATGCTTAATCACATTCGACGGTTGGTTACTTTAGAAGAATTGTCAGCCATGAATCCAGTACCTGACATTATCCAAAGGATTATTGATCGGAATCCAATAACCGAGTAAAGGAATGAAGCAGAAGTATCTAAGGCAACCGGAGGTAGAACATATAGGCATTGTGCAAGAAATCTGGATGCAAAGCAATGCAAGGTGGTCACCGAAGGGTTGACAAAGAAGGGTGTTATCCTGGCGCGAGGACCCTATGGGTGTGCAAAAACATCCACTATTGCATCGTTAGTGGCACCTTTTGGGAGGCATACCCAGATTAAACAATTGCTATAGTCTCCGAGACAAATGCGGCCATCGACGAAAATTTACGAAAATTGTTGACATCGAATATTGTGGATGCTAATGCTATATTGCGGTTGGGAACACCAAAAGGAGAGATGCTGGAGGATGAAGATTACAAAAGACGTTTCATCAGCGAGATCAACTGAGTGGAAAGAGAACGTTTGCAGACTACAGGATGAAATCGTCATAGCAGGACGGTTATGAAGAAGGCTTTGTATAGTGTGTGGAGCAAAGCTCCAATAATCTTAGCCACACTATCTCAGTTGAGTCGATGGGAATATCATTCTTTGCAATTCCACCTGGTCATTAACGATGAAGGGGCGCAGACTTGTGAACTGGCGCTATTGCAAGCTTCACGTCCCACTACGGAAGTAATGGTAGCCATTGGTGATCCGCATCAATTATACGGGTATACACCTTTGGTCGAAGAAAAAAACACAGCTACAACGAAATGGAGCAGCGCCATAAAAGAACGTGGTCAATCTTACATATATTTCAGCATCTCATGGCTCAAAGGCATAAGTCCCAGTGTTTTATGTAATTACCATGACAGCAGAATTTCGTAGCCATTATAGGGTCACAAGATTCCTGCAGACTTTTTACCCAAACAAGATCGTGGATCGATCCTCCCCAATTAAAGATTATTTGAGAGAACTGAAGTTACCTCCAGTAACGTGTGCAGAATGGGAGGGAAGATTTCAAGACGAAACGAAAAATATGTTTTAGGCTCAGAACACGTCATATGGATCAGCACGCATGATGATCTGGTATCCGGGGGTGTGGCAGAAATGTTATTGAAGTGGCATTAATTTTGGAGCTAATTCGACGAATAAATGGGACATTAAGATCGGACACGGAAGAAGTACTTCGACCGAAACTGCGTACCTTGCTCATAATCTCACCATATCAGAAACAAGTGGATAGCATACGGCATGAAGTTGAAGTTTACAAGTTAAGAAGCAATGATGTGGACAAGCTAGTGTTTAGTGTTGCAGCGACTATTCTAACCAAGGCAAAGAAGCTGGTTTCACGATTGCATCTATGGTTTGAGCATATTCATTGGGTTTTATGCAAGATTATCCTGCCAGATCGCTCGTATCGCTAAGTAGGTCAAGACATTACCTATTTATCCTGGCATCCCGACGATCTTACGGACAAAGTGGAGTGTGGTCAAAGTTAATAAAAGAGGCGGGTGATCTGAGAATACCGAGTTATATTACCCATTGGAGAGATGTAGATGCGTCAAGGATAATTCAAGAATGTCAAGACGGAAACGTGGAGCTCTAACGTTTAATCATAAGAAATGTATATAAAAATGGAATGTTTTGTTGCTCGCTATTGCCCACGGTCTCGCTGTAGCTTCGCAAGGGACAGCTGTGATAGAGTCAATAATTTTTCACTCTATGGAAGTGCTATTTTCGGATTGGTTAAAAGAAAAATTAAAAAGAAGTAGCCGTAAGTAGGAATATATAAGTAGGATTACATACGTAGGAAGTAGTGATATGGGGTAGCCTGGTAGAGGTACGTTTATATGTTACTTCTAGATATATAATTTCTCCCCTTTTCCAAGCGCTGACCTTTCGTAATCAAGTTGCTCGACGAGCGCCTAACTTTACGCACTAGACTGACTTAAATAACCAAACTCCAAAAACACTCGCCGTTTACGTCGTATCTCCGAAACGACTGGTCGAAGGACTATTTTGGTCATTTTTTCACTTTAAGTGTACAATTGGCTTATACTGTCGGTCTCTGAGTTTAAGTTCCTGGGAATAAAACTTTTGAGAGATTTGTTTGTTTCCGGAGTAAATTTGTGAAATATAAGTTACTCTACGACACTACGGTGAATCAACGATTAACTTTCCAAGCGGATCCAACCATACATGGGCATCCATGGCAATTGCCTCAAGAGATGACCGGACTAAGGGACCTTCAAGCCTTACGAAAGCAATATAAGGGGCTGTATTACAGTCAGCTAATGAGATTAGTGTCTCAGTGGAGAAATGGGAGGTGAGAAGTCAGGACGAAGAGTTTGTCAGAGGAATACAGCGGCAACAGCCTAGAAGATTCTGACAACATAGAAACATACTTACCGATTATCAGGTGTGGGTCTGCTACACTTCAGTTGAACGCTTACTATGCAGAGTGTGAACAGAAACGGACGTGTCCACTCGGTGTGAAGTGCAGCAGTCCGGGGAAAGTGGTAACACACATTGTGTGGGGGTGCAAGCGGGCAGCTGCAGAGTGGGACTTGTTTGCGACCTATTGGGAAGGGAGACAAGTAAATGAGGCGGACGTATTTTGATATCAAGCGGCAATCGTAACCAGGGTAGCGCCAGCTACATCGGACATCGTACTGAGACGCCTAAATGATAGGCTGGGGCAGAAATACAAAGAAAGGGAGCGACATTTACAGCGGATATGGTGGGCAATGTGTAGTATCATCTTCGCAGAGCTATGGAGACTCCGCAACCAGGAAGTACATGGACATGAGGCATGGGAGGCGGCGACGCATAGGCTTCACATGCTCTAACCCAGGTCAGAGCGGTAATGGAAAATGAACGACGCATGCCGCAGACAAGGGTACAAGGACTGTATTACAAGTTACACTGGAGTGTTTACAAAATGAGAAAGGGGCTGGGCTGGATCGACGCAAAAACTTACTTACTCCATTGGAGGAGCGCCAAGTTAATCCGGACACATTTTTACTTACCTTTTTAGGATTTATAGTCAGCCATGACACCAGTCCTCTTATTTCGCAAAAAAAATGACATTGTAAGCTCCTCTGACGAGGTAAGCTATGAATTGAAAAATTTGCTTTGCTAAATGTATGGGTTAGCACATATCTGCCTTCTTCTTCTATCTTGAGTGGGTCGTCAATTGCCGGTGGGGGTGCGAAGAAGATCATCAACTACGCACAGCGCAGACATTCCTGCAAGCGCGTGTTCTGAATCCAAATGGCGGCTTGACTGCTCAGGATGGAATAAAAACGACCAAGGCACCGAAGCTGCATACCATTCGCAACAGGATTCTTCCATATAGAAGCGGACGACAAAGTCCCATCAGCCACAATGGGCACTGGTAATACTCCAAAAATAATGCATGTAATAAGCCGGATGGGTTTATAATGTAGAGAAAATCTTGAAGACGATGATCCTTCTGCGGTCGCTAACAAAGAATGCCTCGCTCCTGACAATCCTGACAAAAATCCGTTTGATGAATACATGTCATACATCCAAAAAGTTGCTCGTAGAAGAGTTTCGGGCTCAGCCGCATTTCCCGCGTACTTTGCAATTGCAGTAATTCTGTTCTAGTATGGAAAGAAAAGTGCATTTTCGACTCAGTAAACCCGACTTGTACTTACTGCTACCGCTAGCGCTATTGGTCAGCCTTATCGCCTCTATGAGGTTTGCTCTGTTAGACTCATCATATTGCGAATGTATCTAAGGCATTTCGTATACAGAAAGAAGGGACTTGACAGGAATTTCTTGTCCACGGATAGAATGTACCTGTCGGATCTGACCCTCGCCCGACGGCGTCGGCATATCTCCATCTACCCTTCGCACAATGAGCTTCGGCAACCTTCTGACACCAAATATCCGGATGAGTTGTTTCCGTGTCTCTTGTTCTGAAAAATGCACAAGCAAGCATGTGTGCTCTTAGCGAAAGAACCTTTGCGTATACTCAATCATTGTATATGACAGACTCGTAACTTCACAAAAGCTCAAGTAAGTTAGTCCCGTGTCTCCCCCAGAGTTTCGAGTCCTTGCGAGATTGCAAATTGCACCCCTGCAAATTGCATGCAAATTGCGGGTGCAATTTATCGCTGTGATAAATCACACCCATAACTTCAGCTGAGGGGTAGATAAATAAGGGATATGAACAGGCCTGCAAACTAGTACTTTTTTCTAATTTTCTACTTTAAGCTTAAGTAGGACTTTTAGAAAATCAAAACTAGGACATGCATTTAATATAAAAAGTATACTATAGTGACCACTTAAATACGATCGCAGGTTTGCTCGCTAAATGGGCGCAAGGGTCTGTTCTGTATGAATGACGTAACAATGGCTGGTTTAACGATCGTGTACGTCGTAAAGTGTGCTAAGCCTTTTTGATTACACGTATTTGACGCTTGAAAGGTTTAAGGCACTTTCTTACGGCTATGTCTTAAAGGTCGTGGGTTCTCATTTTTTTATAAAATTATTCGGTTCGTCGTTCTTAGTGTTTTTCCGTATACTTTCTGAATAATTATTGTAATGGTTTCTGTTATCGATTGACTCCACCGCATTTTAAAATTATTAGCAATTCTGTGTAAGGAGGTAGCATTTTTACCAATTCCATCATCATCCAGAATTTGCAAAGACGCATCAAGTCACAGTAATGTACATTGTGCGTGACATTTCTATCCTGACCAGAGCAAGTATGTCCTGATATTTCTATGGTTTAAATATTTTGGGGTCTTTATTCAACCTAAAATGCTGTTTTCAACTAGAACTTTTGAAATTCTCTAATTAGGATATTTGACCCAAGTAAGTCCTGAGGTTTCTAGGGATTATGTATTGTGGGGTCGCATTCAATCAAATTAGAATATTTGGTACTTAATATAATCAAACAACCTTATCATTAACCGGGGTAGCTTGCTTGTTCCCTGTCATCATGCACCCTTTTAGTCTTACTTAAAAGATGGTGATGAAGCCGCTACCCGTGGTGCAAGCGGTGGTATAGCAAGACCTCCAGTTCTGGGAGGGATACTTTCTTCTTCTGGTGATCCTTTCGACTTTTCTTTCGTCTGTGATGATGATGATGATGATGATGATGATGATGATAATGATAATGGGAGCGGGGGCAGTGACATTAACAATAGTGACTCCTCCGCTGACAATTAAGAGTTAAGAAGGGCTCTCAGCCACGTACTGCTTTTTGTTACCTCCTGATCTACTTTCATTATTTTCCAGCATTTTTCAAAAGCAAGAGTTTAATAGAATGTAGCATGTAACTTCTACTGACTCTCTACAACAGTAACGACAAAGGGAGCTGCTTATCGGTGATCAAAGCGCATTTATACATAATACGTCGCTCTAAGCGGCTCTATCGGAAATTCGTTTCTCACGTGATATTCACGCAATGTTGCATGTAACTTGCATGTGAGTATGCGACTTATAATAAATTGCATGCAATTTCGAAACCCTGGTCTCTCCCCCCCCATAGATGACGTTTCCATATCTGGACCACTCGAATTTTGAGTGCACTAGTTAAGGAGGTGTGACTGTATAACCTGATTACTTATCGTTAATGCCAACGGCTAACTTGGATACGGCGCAAGTGGATGCGAAGCAAGCTCGCGACTGGTGGGGTGTACGAGAAATGGAGGTAGAGCGTGAGCTGGCTGCGGGTTTGCAGCGTCGCATGGAAGCGCAGCGTGCGCAACTTTACGCGTTCAAGACGGAGCAGAGCAAGTGGGAGCATGAATTACAGCTTCGTATTTCCAAATACGCGCACGACCGCAAGCTGTTAAGCGAACACAATGTAGAATTGCAAGAAAACCTCACAGCGATGGAAGAAAAGCTGTTGCAGTACAAGCGAGAAATGGACATGCAAGTGCAACATGTGATTGAACTGGAAGGAATGGTGCAAGCGAATCAGATCGACGCCAAACAAATGCGAGCGTTGTCGCTGGAGAATGAAGAGCTGCAGCTTGTACGTTTAAAATGGAAGTGTGGGATGAAATATGGTACTGATGTTAATTACGGCTAAATCTATGTTAGCGAGTCCGACAATGGGAAAAATTCTATCGAGATGAGAAGGTTCTTGCTGCTAAAACTCAACAAGTTCAACAAGAAGAGCTATTAACGGAGCTAGAGCGGCTGCTACATATATCCGAAGACAATTTGGTGGCACGAAAACAGGCAGAAGCGTGTAGTGAGAAAGCTACCAAATTTGAGCATTTTCAAGGCACCAAGAGCCGGCGGAAACCTGACGGAGACTGCGATTCGCTTGTGACTCGAATCAAAGAGCTAGAAGCAATGTGCAAGCAAAAGGTTTCTATACAGACGTTAAATAGTGACGTGGTAGGGTCTCACCGATATCGTATGCAGGATCAATCAATAATTTCGCTGAAGACAATCGTCGAGCACCAGGAAACGACGTTTGACGAGAAGTTAAGGATCGTGACAGCCAAGTATGATCAAGTTAAGGCTATTAACATGGCGTTGCAGGTATTGTAATCCCACCATCTGAATCAGAATGGTTCAACGACGCTCAAAACCTCGTGTTGAACTGTTTGCTGGTTGTAGAAACGCCTCATGCACGTACTAACCGAAGGAAATGCAAAGTCGTAAACTATCGCAATCACTGACACTATTCTCGACAATTATGTAACTTACCACAAAAAAGACACACTGTGAAGAGGATAAATCTTCCAACACGTAGGATAGATCTGCATTGTTTATGACGCGTTACTGCTGCGTCGTGATGTTATATTTCCGTTGCCACTCATCCGCCGCTTTCTCCTTCTGCTTAATACTTTCATTCAATTGTGCCAACACCTGTGCGATACCGTCACGGTTAGCTGTGACAGCTGGCAGCACTTCCTCCACTGTCCGTTCGACCAGCACGCCGCCGACCATGCGGTACGCCTTGCGGTCCTTTGGCAACTCATTCAGCGTCTGAATCACACGGTCGTGCTCCGTCGTCTCCACCTCAAGCTCACTGATTTTCTCGCTTAATTGTCGTACCTCCGCACGCAAACTCTTGTACGTGGCCACCACTTGCTGCTCTGTGATCTGTTCCGACATAATGATATTTTGGTATACAGTAGGTATACATGTACTTCATATCGGAGTATTTGATTAGCAAGGCTCGATTATATTTGGTGTTTGTATCAACGACCGGTAACCGACAGTCAGGGCCATTGGTTTTCCGACGCTCGAAATTTATCCCCTTAAACTTCATCTTTATTGGAGAATTCAACTGACTCGAGGCAAGTGACAAATATGCAGAACGAAGCCGGCCAATCGATCGATATCTACATCCCGCGCAAATGGTGCGTTGCAATTACGATCCAAAACAAGTATTGACAATAAGTGGGCTAATTATTGTTATTGCGATTGGCTGTTACGGCCGTGTAGCTCGTGGACGAACCGCATCCTTGCGGCCAAGGACAACGCCTCTGTGCAGATTAACGTTGGCCGCGTCAATGCGAACGGCATCTTCACTGGTGAATCCGACACGTTTGCTCTTGCTGGCTACATCCGCCACCACGGCGAAGGAGACATGGCTTTGACCGAGCTGTCCCGCCAGGCGGACGCCAAGAATTAATCCGACCACGCAGTTGCTGCCATTTTGGGCCTCGCTAGTTCAAATGTTTCCGTAAACAATTAGCTCAATTTGCTCCAATGATAGAGTCGTGAGTTCTCGCTAGCAACTGTTTACGTCAAGCACATGGAGTCGGTTGATCTCGGGACGAGTTTGCCTATAATTTGTCGGTCGTAGTCTCGCTATTTAATATGGAAGGCAATCGCCACGACAAACGAAGCAATTTACCCAACACATAAACGAATTCTCCTGCTTGAAAGTCAAAACTCTTTGAATTTAGTGAAGATAGATCGTCACCCGCTACTACCGGTACAGCACTGACTGGTATTGCTTATCTGTCTACACCATCTGAGCCCTAATCTTAGCCCTTCAGTAAAGAGACATCCACAAAAACTCAGTGCATTAGTAAGTCTTGTCGGAACCGATGAAACTACCTGAAAAGTCTTCCGCACCTGAGGACCGCGCTGAACCATCGCATCCGAGACCACCTTCATTGTATCGATGTATCTGTTGATGCAAAGCGCTACACAATTCTGCTGCTTGCCGTCCAACTTGCCGTTGGGGCGCGTAATGCACTTGTGAAAGCACTTTTCCTGTAAATTCTGCGTCAACTCCTGCAATGCCTGCTGCTGGACTTCCGATCGAACCTGGTAGTCAACGTGATAAGTACTGACCAATAAGCTAACAGTGATTTACGCCTTTGAATCACATGAAAATAATCTGCCAGACATTAGTCACCTACTCGGTTAACAAGCTCGGCCTTCTGCTGGGGAGTAAAGTTAGCGCCATCCATCGTCCTGACTATATGAAATTGAATTTTTGTTTGGTTTTTTGTTTATGTTGCGCGGCTTGTGTGCGCAACATTATAAGTCGTAAATCGAGGTACAATACACTAACTTAGTACTTTCCAGCATGCACGCGCCGCTCGACCGACCGCACCCTGATTGCCAAACTGTGGGTGAATTCATTCTTACATCATAAGCCAATTGCTAATTGCTTCACTGATTAGGAGATCAAAGCGCTACTTGCTTGCCACGAAGACAATCCATACGCCAAATTTTTCGGCGCCTGTACTGATGTCAAGACAGCGCTGGATTGGTGTTTCAGGCGCGAAAAGGAACGAATTCGAGATGAGAACTTTAGACGCGCGAAAGCTTCGAATGCCTATGTAAAGCAAAAAATGCAAGAGCGACGCGAACGTATGGCTAGTAACAAGACCAACTAGGCCACAACATACGTCCGTCCAGACGAAAGAGTTTTAAAAAAATTATAATGCAAATGTATTGAAAAGCTAAAGAAAGAAGTATTTGCATCGTGTTTACGCCGTATTTCGAAATTATCTATCAATGAAAATACTGGGATTCTGTTGTTGCCAGCAGACTAATCACTATGGCTTCTCACCTTCGTGCAATTGGTCGCCGGTGGGGCGGTCCCAAACGGAGTATCGTGTTGTCAGATTCCAGTAGTAAAGTTTTCCACGATTATCTAGCGCTGAGCGCCAGTTACCGAAACGCTGTCCAATAAGCACCACCTCGTCGTCGTCATCAGGAATGTTAACCGTAACGTGGGTTTCTGGAAAAGAGCTCCACGGAATTGTGCCCTCCATTATGTACTTAGCATGGATCTTTTCCAGGTTCTTTAACTCGCGCTTCATGTAGTCTGCCATAATGCTAGCAATACGCATACCCTCCGAAGTCTCATTGTCCAATAGATGTTGGGCCACAGCAGTTTGCAAGACATTAGGTCCATTCTTCAAGCCCTTGTCATAGGCCATGCAAGCAGAAAAGCACATTTGCTGAACCTGATTCAAGTGTTTGTTCACTGAAAGCTCTGAGATGTCTAAATAACGGATACGCACGACCGTTTCTTCCCACAATCGGTCAAACATGAGCTCCTGCATGACTTTCCCCTGCTCTCCTTCCAGCGCCAAGCGACGGTGTACCAGCCACACATGGACCATAAGCAGCGCCTGTTGAGCTCGAAAGGAGCGTGGTAATCCCAATGCACGGTAATACTCTGGTCTAGCAGTGTAATTCATGCAACTTTGGAACACTGCGGTCGAGTGACGAAAGAGACGGTCATCCTCGTTAAAATAGCCCAGCATCTTCCACAGCCAGTGCCACCGCTGAATCGGATTCGGACTCTTGGTTACATCCACATTTCCGGCTCGTCCGATGATACCGCGACCTGGAGAAGGCGGTGCAATGTCCGTTTCAGCCCACTTATATTTATGACCATCCCGCGGCTGTGGTGCACCGGCAAAAGCTCTAGAACTTAACACTGGTATCTGAAATTGAACTTGTCCATTCTGGAAGGCGATAGAAGAAGCACGTGGCCTCGTGTTTGCCAAAAGCGCACCACGGCGTTGGCCGTAGACTGCTGCCGCTCGAGTCACTACAGCCTTCATATCAGTTGAACGTGTGTGTCCACACGAGTTACGTGCGCACTTAACGAATGATTGCGTAAACAAAGCGCTCAGCCAGTCAAAGCAGCGCACAAAGTGGAATGGGACGCAAAGCGCGACACTCGACGCGCACAGGCGACGGCGGCGCAGAGGTGCGATTGCGCAAGCAGCAGTTGAAAGAAGCACAGAAAGCCCAAAAACAGGCAGAGCTAAGGTTTTACGATGATCCGTCCGAGAATGAAAGTGACGGGGAGCAGGTGGAATCCGAGGACGACGAGTTGGCAGGTGACGAGGTGCTCGAGCTGGGCGGAGACGACGTTGACGATGCTGAAGAAGAAGATGAAGAAGAAGAAGACGAAAGAGATTTTGAGCATGAAGATGATGTGTACGATGCGGATGCGGAACGCAAGAAAGCGATGCAGATGGAGGGAAAGTGGGGGAAATCCCGCAAAACATTTTACTCTGCAGATACAGCTGAATACGAACTCGAATCGGATGAAGAGGTGGCAAAGGACGAAGAAGAAGCAGCGCTTGAGCTACAGCAGAAACAGGCAGAGATGATGGATGATGAAGACTTTGGAATTGATGCGCCTGAAGCTGAAGGAGATGACTGTGAAGAAGATGAAGAAGACGAAGAAGAGGAAGAAGAGGAGGGGCAGGAGACAGCACCAGTCGATGACGAGGCGGTCATTACTGAACAACTGGCTGAGATTGCTACACTTGTAGATAGTGGTGGTGGAGTCGTCGAGACCGTGGAAAAGGTGCCTAAAGATTTTTCAAACCTGTCCAAGAAGGAGAAACTGCAGATTGTCAACCAGTCGGCCCCTGAGCTGCTAGGTCTCGTTTCAGAGCTCGAAGCAGCGACGAAAGAGCTGGAAGAGATGGTGACGCCAGCGGTGCTGAAACTTCGACCGGTACGACGAAAATCACGGGAGCTGCAAATGGGGCTGCGCTATTTGATGACCCGACAGAATCTCTTACTGAATTATTCAGCGAATATCTCGTTCTACATGCTCTTGCGTGCTGAAGGCAAAAGCGTATCGGACCATCCCGTGCTAATGCACTTGTTATTGCTCAAGAAACAATTGAACAAATTGCAGCCACTAAATGAAGTCTTAGAAGAGCAATTGCAAGATCTACTCACAAAGGAGCTACCCCCCGAGCGGGAACCAAAGTTGAACGATGATAAGATAGCTGCCACCTCAGTGCGTAAACGTAGTGCAGAAGATAACAATGTGGCAACTACAAAGACAAAGATGCCGAAGACGTCGGTATCAGCCGAAGAACGGATGGAGGCCGAGCGATTCTATGAGCAGATGGCGCGTGACCAAGCAGCCTTGAAAAAGGTCAAGAAGGATTTCTACACTCACGAAAAGCCTGTCGTTTCGAGTGACGAGGACAGCGACGTAGAGGGAGGAAAGCGTGGTGCCTCGTATCAGATTATGAAAAACAAGGGACTCAAGGCGCACAAGAGCAAACTGAATCGCAACCCGCGTGTCAAGAAGCGCTTGCAATATCGCAAGGCCATTATTCGACGAAAAGGCCAAGTTCGCGACGTTCGAATGGGCGAAGCTGGCAAATATGGAGGCGAAGCCACGGGGATCAAGTCCAATCTCTCGCGCAGTCGCAAGATTCGCAACTAATTCAAGCAATGTTCACTTTAGCAATAGACGAAGCCATAGAGATCTTTTCGTATCATTCAAACGTTCCCATCGCTTATCTATTCACTCTCTGGCTGTTTGTGTTGAAGACTTTGGTAGCTGTGTACCAGATACTTTGAAGTAATTGGTACTCCCTTTCCGATGGAATCATCAGCGATTGCTGGTCCACCGACTATAGACACGTCCGTTTTTTCTACGATGACTTCGTGGCTTCGACAGGGCTCTCCCACAGCTTGTGCTCTATATCACGCACACCATGTCACATTAGTAAAAAAAGAGGCTCAGCTGCTGACCCTAACGCACCAATATACACAGGAATGACGCTCAGCTCGTCCTCGGCTTGCTCAATCAGTTCTTCGAGTTGACCGCAATTAATCTTGCGCTCAATTACGTCCTCCTAGTATCATCAGCAACTTAGTACATCGAAACAATGTCTACCAGGAAAAAAATCGTCTTCTTCCTAACTCCCGACACTCACATCCTCATTAGTTTCCACCACGTTTAGACGAAATTTGGTGATCTGTTCCACTGCGTTACGATAATTCTTGGCTTCCGGTGGAAGAATCTGTAGCAGTCAATCAATACCAAGGTTATATTGTGAACGAGCACAAGGGTTTGTCGATGAGCGTACCTTAACTTCTTCCAATGTTCGACGGTAGATCTTAATGAGATCTTGACGTGCGTTCGGGTTTACCTTGAGACCCACCAGACCCGTCGAGGTCTTGGTCACTGCCATCCGAAGCATTCGCGACGCAAACATGATCGATCGTTTCTTACGTGGAGATCGAAGTGTATGTTATAACTGGCTAAAACCAAAATGATCGACTTTTTTTTAACCAATAGATAACTAGTATTGAATTTTGACCTTGACACAACAGTTGCAGAACCGTGAAAATGAGCTGTGTCTTCCCAGGCAATAGCAGCCTCATCCAGCAACTGGACAGTACGTACATGGAAACTCGTCATCTGGTAATATTCCTTGTGTACTTTACACGACGCTTTGTCTCTCTTTGGTGCTTGAATAGAGCAAGTATTAATGGTGTTACGCGACGGCCGCCACCTCGTCGGATATTTACGGAGTTTCGATCAGTTCTGTGAGCTATCTGTTTGGTGCCTCTATCAACTGATGCAATATCGTGAATCTTTGTTTTGAAACTCATTTGCGTCGTCGTGATTATGATTGACATGAGCAGCAAACATTATTCTCGAAGACACATATGAGCGTCACGTGGCTGGTGGACTATTCTGTGATATCGAGCTGGGCCTCAACATTATTCGGTACAGTGACGTCTCGAAAGCGAATGGTAGATTTTGAGACTCATGGTGTTTTTTTTCGTTATGGTGGCTGTGTGGTAGTGGTGACAACATTGTTCTCCTCGGTGAATTGGTAAGACTGGTTCGAGTGATTAAAAGTCATTTTTGGAAGCCATTGACATTTGGATACAATTATATATTGCCGAACACTAAAGGACAGCGATAAAGAGCGCGACCAGCCACACATGAAGCGCGTGGGATTGGAAGAGGTACTGGAGGCTGAAGAGAAACTGAACAAGGATGGCAACGCGAGCGTCCGTCAGCAGTGGGACTTTGAGCAGCAGCACTAGAAGCCGTAACTTTTACTCAGTAACTCTCGGTAGCATTTTGCAGATACTAACTACAGCATAGTGGTAGAAATATAGTCCTCCGTGTACATTGCTACAAAATGTGTACGTACATGATTTCATGTGTACCACATAAATTGCATCTTGGCCGCTCTTCCCCACCAAAGCGGAGACGTAAAGGACAGCTATGGCGCAGGAGCTTAAGACCGTCAAGTTACCAGACACAGACAACACGAGTCTCACTTGTGCCGCACGTATACTGGGCTACGAGTGCGCTGATGCGAATCTGGAGTTCATGCGCTGTAAACAGCGTGACGCGAACCCGCGCGCGTGTCTTGTGCAGGGCGAAAAGGTGACGGCTGCGGTACTCAAGACGTGCGTTCGTTTGGCACTTTGAATTTAAACACTGGTGAGGGACTTTTAGACCTGACATCCCTTCTTTTGCCTCTCTATCTTCTGGTCCAGACTTCGTGAAGTGGAAACGCACTGCGGGGAAACGTACACGGCGTACAAGAAGGCGCTCAAGAAGAACTGGCACCGGATTGATGAGACGCGAAAGGAACAGGTGCGCTCGAGGCATGTTGGAGAGACCACAAGGGCTACAATCAGTCGCAAGAGGAAAAGTAACTCGTCTTTAGGCTGGCAGGAATTGCCAAGTAGAGGACCGACCACCTCTTTTGACGTCTCCCTTCTTAATGTGTCACCAGGAGAGGAGTAAAATACAGTCAAAGAGAGAGAGGAAAGTAAAAAACAAGACAATGCAATTATGTATCCATTTGTGCCCCAGTAGCTGCAGCAGCCACTTCGATCATTTGTGTTGAAAAGGACCACCACCGACACCACCATCCAGACAGGCCTCTGTCTTGTCCGTAGCTGCTGAGAGATTGGTTGCTGTTGCACTGGCAGCCGTCGTCGACGAAGTAGAGACAGAAGCAGACGAGTCGTTGAAGCGTCCACGGTATGCCCACAACCCCAGAGCAGGATTCGAAATGTAAAAGAACCGTTCACCGTTCGCGTCGACGTTCCAGCCATCTCGAATTGTCTCAATAGGATACTTGGCACTCATTTCCTTCAGATCCCCATAGTTAAAGCCTACACTCTCAATCTCGTCCTTTGTTAGATGTCCTGGGCAGTACGTGATGCGAAAGCGGCCTTCCGATGAGCCATGAATCAAATGCGCAACGGCACTTAAATTCTTCATCAAGTCGCGATTCGCATTAAGGTGGGCAAGTACTTCCTGTCGTCAGAATCATCAAACATATACTAAGTCTAAGTAAATAGAGAGAGAAAGAGAGGAAAAACGTTGTGGCTTCGACCTTACCGGTGTCGTTCGGTAGCCATATTTCCGAATGAGCTCGTCGATGCGTTTATCTTCGCCAAAACGAGCAACGCCAGGAGCAAGGACCAGGAGTTCTCCCCCATCGGCAATGGCCATTCGCGTACGGTAGATGGACTTGTTTCCAAGCCATGTCGACTTGAACTCTTCCGGGTCGAGATACACAACCACCTTGTCCAGAGGCGCATCGAGCAATTCAAAGTTCACTTCAAGCGACAAGTTGGCGGCTTTCATGAAACACTCGTCATCGTCCCCGATAAACACGCCGCGTGTCACGAGGTTGCCGTTTTCTCTACCATTTTAATCACAAGATAAAGGTAAAAAACCCTTCTTTTTTCATCTCCAGACTATTGTAGAGACTTAAAAACTTTACGCACTTACCCGCGTCCAATCACTGTCTGAATGTAAATCAATGGTAGTTTCTGAAGGAATTTGCTCGATGCATAGTTGAGAATACGTCGCAATGGGTTATCAGCCCGCCCCATCATCCGTTCCATCCCATACACAGCGCCAATAAAGTGCGAAAAGTTGATCCCTTCACTCCCTCCCGTTCCAACAAAGATATTCTTGTTATAATTGGCCATTCCCATCACTTCATGCGGGACAACCTGGCCGATTGAAATCACCAAATCATGACCACCTTCCCATAGCTTGCATTCATGGTCAGGACGTCTTTCTTTTGCTTTTTGTATAGGACTATCGGCCTACGTACGAGTTTATTGATTTGAGCCGGCCATGGTTCATTCACTTTACCGTCACTAGCTTCCAGAATCAGCTCCGCAGGCACGTGACCGATTGTTACCACGTCATTCCTGCATTAAATAAACCAAACGGATGAGAGAACCAACCGTACCGATGAATTACGAATGAAACTTCACCTCCAGTCATGTACACGAAAGAGATCTTTGGGCATGTTGCCAAACATCTGCCAAAATTGACAACCCCATTGTCAGCTAACTCGACTCGACTCAGCTGTCTTTCTATGAAAGATACATACCTTGCTAATTTCGTCGTCTGTCATCGGGTCATGCGTCCCAAGTGCCGGCAACACGTCCGTCACTCTATCCTGCAGATACTCATAAGCATATTGCGACAAGAGACCGGCTTTCCTGCCAGTTACAGCAGCACCAGCAACAGGATTTCTTTTGGTCAAATCAATTCTTTAGAGAAAAAGAAACATTCGTCCTCGTCGTACGAATGGAAACGAGTGAAATCGGGGGGAACGAGCACCGCGCGCTCGAACTTGGCACCACGTTTCGTCTCGAGATGCTGCAGTGTCTCGCGCACGATTTCACGCAGCCGCTCGTCCGAGATTTCGGTCGTCTTGGAGCCCTCGGCAAAGAGTAGTGTCATGAGTGTCGTGATAGGTTCTGTACCTTCTTATGTGGCCAGAGAATGTTGCATAGAAACATCAAGTGAACTTAAGCGGCTTGTCAAAAAAGAACTTTCCCTTCAACATGTCAAAAATGTTTCTCCTCTTCATACATATTGGAGTTTGGAATTGAGCAAATAATCGTTTTAGTTGTACGTCATTTTCTAGGGTTGCATTCTGTAGTTTTGTAGTCTCTATCGCACTGTTTATCGGTCGCCTTTTCTGCTTGCGAGAAGAGTGAAACTAGTTCATCATTATGAACGGGCTTGAACAGATCTAGTATCGAGCCTTGTACTATGAATGTGTTCGACTCGTGACTAACGAAGGTGAAAAAGAGGATTTGGAGCACGATGATCGAGTGGAGCAAAGCCACGATCGTCGAGCAGCAATTGCAGGGACACACTTCGTCATGTGGAGACCACCCTGATAAAGAGTTGGAGAATGCACTCAAGGTCCTTCGACTTATTGATTTCAACGCCATGACCACCGTCAGTTCCATCTTCGTGCTTAAAACTAAGGAGTGTCAATAATATTGCTGGGGATGTCCCGAGGTACCCGCTGCTGTGTAGAGGGTGGTGCGCGTCGCCTATAAGATATTTTTTGAAAATCGGGTCTGAATTTTGGTTCGGTGATTCAAAACCCTCTCTGGGATGATTTGGCAGCACGGTAGGAAGGGTTGCTTATTCTGTTTCGCAATGCTGCGATGACCCGAGGTTATGCAGATTTTTACTATATAAGCGCGTATATATTCTTGTGGTGAAGCGATCGGAAAATATTGGGACTGAAGTGGACCACACATGGCCGTTGATTGGTGACGATAGAACACCCATCAACATATGACGGTTGATGGGTGGGAAAAGGTTGATCACGATTAAGAAGAAAGGTGGTGGCCAACGGATATTTACGACGTGGAAGAATCAGCCAAGTATGGTCGTTAAGCCCAGTCCCAGGCACTGGCGGAATGATGGAGATCACGATCACGATCGTTAACAGTCACTAAGTGGAGTTCCCGTGGATGTAATAAGAATAGTGACTGTTGACATGGCATACCAAGGACAGGTGACCAGCCGATCTCTGAGTGGTATAGTGGTTGAAGCTGGCTATGATGCGAAGTTACGGCCTGATCGGCCTGTCATGCCCGAAGAACGAAGATCAAATGAGGAATGAAGATCGGGCATGTGGAGTGACAGGTTGTGTGAGTGATGAGAACCTTTGGTTGGTCCGAAGATGACGTGGCAAGGCCTGATCAGGCCTGATCAGCCGAGATCAGTGTGGTATGGTTGTCCTGACGGGGTATTAAGATCGGAAGTGTGGTTTGGAAAATGAATTGAGTCGTGATGATGATGACCCAGAGCGTTCCCGATGTGATCAAGGGCTGATCAGCCTGATCATCACCTGATCACTTGGTCGATCACTATGGCGATCGTGATCAG
>MIQA02009200.1:0-21470 GCA_001887855.2 Sclerospora graminicola | reverse complement strand
AACCTCAAGCTCGGCCTCTTCTATCGGGCAGGCACCGGCGACGTGAATCTTCCCACAGGTCTTGCACACGAAAAAACAGTGATCAGAGGGATGACCCTTACGATCGCATTTCTCGCACGTAACTCTTTTCCAACAATCACGATCGCGATGCTTAGTCGGCACACAGCCACACATTTCTTGCGAGGCCGGTCCGGACCAGGCTGGTTTCCGCCAGATTTCCGTCCACCAACACCATTTGTCGATGATCTCGGACGGACTACCGGTTCCGCCGTGAAA
Organism: Sclerospora graminicola; assembly: GCA_001887855.2. Lineage (NCBI taxonomy): Eukaryota > Oomycota > Peronosporomycetes > Peronosporales > Peronosporaceae > Sclerospora > Sclerospora graminicola. The sequence goes on along the minus strand of MIQA02009200.1, from coordinate 21,194 downwards.
ATATGGCGATATTGTTCTTCATCTGAGTCTAAGCTTGACTGGCCACTTTCTTTGTTGGTAACCATACTGATTAAGGTGCTCTTGATAAGGTCTACTTTGGCTTGACTATTTTCGTCGACCGGAATTGATGGGAGACTGGGACGATGGTCAGCAGTGTTGTCGCATTTGGTAAATATAAAATGTACCAGGGGCGAGGAAGAAATTCTCGGCACCCTGGCAGCCAGCATAACAATTCGATGAAGCCCTGATCGAGATAGCCCCCCTGAAGCAGCCTAGTGGGTCGATTACGATTCTTGCGCCGGTCGTGGACCCAAACGAGGACCTGATGGTCATAAGTTTCGATGGATCGGTCAGTGTTAAAAACGGTGTCGGGACATATTGTTCTCTCTTATGGAAATTACCTAAATGACCCATCATACCGGCCGCTTCGGATTATATGCCGGGTATCACGGTCTACGAAGCGAGTGAGTATCGGGGTCTGATTCTCAGTTTAGATATCCTTAACATGCCAAAAAGGAAGAGTAATCATTTGTGGAGATTCAAATCTTGTGATCCGACAAATCACTGGGAAAATCGACTGCAACGCGCCCCGTCTCAAGTTGTTAAGCGACCGGGTCATGAAAATCTTACAGGAATGGTTAGACGACGACCTCTTACTTGTCAAACAGGACTGGAATCGAAGCGCTGATCACTTGGCGACGATGGCCATGCGCGATCAGATCGGGTCGACGATTATCGATAATACAATATTGGGGGAATGGTGTCCCATGTTAATTCATCCCCACCACGCCAGGATTATTTCGCCGTGGCAGAAACGCCAGTGATCACACCGTTTCATCGCTTTTCAATGGATATCAGTGAACATTATCAATATTTACGCTCCCTCCGGGAATATTACAGCCCGGGAAGAATTCTTCGCCGACGTGGGGAAGGTCCTGTCTGGAGATATGGAATTGTTAATATTATGTGGAGATTTCAATAGTGCAGAATCACCGGTAAAGGATAGACTAGGTGGTGACCGAACATGTAAGACCGAAAGTATGATGCTATCAAGAATAGTAAAGAAACTTCATCTCACGGATGCAAGGTTACTTCTGGATCACAATCAGACGAAGGAAGATTGGACCCTTGTGAACACTTAACTTACTGGCGAGGGGCACAGGCTAGTCGATTGGATCGATTTACCTTTCGCATCGTCTAACGGTATGGACCCAATGGCTAGAGGTGAGTGAGCCGCCAGTATATTCTGATCATGCACAAGTTTGGCTTTTTATCCGAAACACGCCATCAACGGAGGACTGCTATCTACCGAAGACCACAGTACGCATTCTACGGTCCCTCTACTTATACTATCCAGCAAGAACTGGAAGGCAAATTTCAAGTAACAAACGGAAGCCAGAAAGATGGAGATATAAACCGGGATCAATTGAGTATTCAATGTGCAGATATCTTATTCAATTTATCTAAGAAGTCGGCACGGCGTTGAAGACGGCGGGTACGTCAACTACATAGCTCTCTACAAAGCAATGCCCGTACAAGAAAACAGCTTGTCATATCAATAGCATAAGCAATCCACACAGGAAAAAAGGCAAGAAAAGGCCAACGACTGCATATAACAATGGATGGTTTATATTGACTGTATAAAAGAACGACTATTCCAGATAAAGATCAGACAGTGTGGCAGATTTTTTCTGATAATGGGTTGGTGTTAAAAGAAGAGATGTCAATTTCGGATAGGTTTGCGCTAACATGTTATGCAATAATTGGTGACTGAGAAATACCGTTGTTAGAATTCAAAAATATGGCCGTTAAATTATTTATGATCTCACACCATAGACGGGTCTCTGATGAAAATAATGTGAACCTAATGGCGGGAGGTGAAATCCTTCAAGCCATTAACATGTTGACCGGCGGAAGGCGACAGGCTCAGACGGGTTAAATAACGATTTGTTCAAGGACTTCGCAGAAATTTTTTGTCCGACTCTGATGAACCTATATAATGGAATTCTCAAAGGTCAACATCCGCCGGTATCATTTCAGCAAGCTCTAGTTCTACCGCTGCGCAAAAAGGGAGATTCAGCTAATGCGCTCGACTATCAACCTATCTCACTATTACAAAAGAGCTACAAAGGTTTTGCCAGAATTATCGAGTTACGATTGCAATAAATTTTAGATACCTTGATTGGGGGCACGCAACAGGGATTTGTCTCAGTTCGTCGTATGGATAAAGCCGTTGTGATTATGATGGCTTCTATACAGCAAGAAAAATTCGAACCATTGATAAATTTACAACCAGACGAATGTCCGGAAATACTTTTCCTGGACTTTGCCAAAGCCTATGATACTGTTGATAGGCAGTATTTGTATGATATCCTTTCGTTATTTGGATTTAGCACGACATTTGTGGATTTAATACAAAATCTGCATGACGGTAATACAGCAGCATTCCTAGCAAACCAACAAATATCTACACCAATAACGGTTCGATCGGGTATTCGTCTAGGGTGTCCACTATCCCCACTATTATTTATTTTAGTAGGTGGCGCCTCTGGCATTAGCCATTCAACAGGATGATCATTTACTAGGTATACATATAGGGTTAGAAACGGCAGAGGAGGTCCTTCGATTCTCGGCTTTTGTTGATGATTTAACTATTTTTCTCAAAACAGCGGCTCAAACTGATAGATCGTTATCAGTCGTCAACCAATTTGGTTAATTAGTGGGTCTCGAAATATAACAAACAGTTTTTACCTTAGCGACCATTGTCCAGAGGTCTTTTGTTCCTTTTGCCCTGGCTGTCGGCTCTGTTACGATGCCCTCTTGGATGCTTTTAGTGCTTAAAAATGCTTCTTTGATTGCACTTTCTCCTCGTAGGTCAAGTATCAGACAGCCTTCCACTTGAGCTCGGATGGTTTGTAGTAAACAGACTTGGCCTTCCATGGACATGATTCTCTTGATAAACTGCGGTATCTGCCTAGCCAATATCGTCCCCTCTACTATATCTTGTACGATTTCCACTCCTCTGGTGACCCTTTCCTTCATTGAGATGGAGCGAATTTGCCGTAGTCCTCCTCGCATAATTTGCGTAGTGTTGATATTTCCACCGGATTGTAAACAGCCTTTTCGAATAAAAAGGGTGTGGACGTGTCCATTGGTAAATTCTGAGACTGGGCTCCTGTAACCTTGGGGCCCATCCTGTCAGTTGACTTGGCTCCGTTTCCGCTTTTTGGATTTGTTCTTGACCAAGCATCTTTCTTTATATTTTTATTTTTATACACGTGAAATAGCAGAAAAACTTGTCGGAGTGAAAGTATCATTTCACAGATACGATAACACACTGAAAAACTTACATGAACAACCAAAAACACAGTCGAAGTCGGCATGACAGCAACAACTGGATATTAATGGAGAGGAGTATACCCAACAAGGGTTTTATTCTTGTGTTCTGAAAAATGTCATCAGTTCATTGGAGTTAACAAAACTCTATAGTATGCTCAAACAGATGCTCAAAGTGCCGTTCCAACTCGATGACATGGACACCGGCGGTCCATGGTCGGATACATATACTTCATGGGAATTATTAACGGAAACGGAAAGCTGTCCACCAGCTGTTGAGGGGATTCTCCGTATCTACTACTGCAACCGCATGATCATAGTAGAACATCCCACAGCAAAAGGACGACGACAATGTTTAAGATGCGGTAAAACTGGTCACCCGATGCGATAACACCACAGCTCTAGAGGAACTAACAAAATACAAGTGTATTGTCATCACGGATGAAGACATGAGAAAGTTACAAATTCTGGCAGCGACTTTTAGAAGCATGGAGGAGTTACGAAGCCAGGTCGAAACAAACATTAAAAAATCGAAAACTGGTTAAAGATTGAAACGGACCAGTCAGCAGTGAACTACATAAAAACAATACTAGAAATAATAGAGGCGTTTTTCTAATGCTAACTTACAACAAATTTAGACTGCCGACTAGTCGAAGTAGACCCACATACTAGACCAGCAAACAACTAGCATATTGACCCAGTTGGCGTTCACCTTGAGCGCCGATTTTGGGTAAAAGTAGTTCAAAATTCCTTGTCAAAATAGGCATTCTAAAATATTTGGATTAGGCATTCTGTACCTTTTCTTGACACACTACCAACTCTTAAGAGGTCTGCGGATATCTGTCCAAGATTGGATAGTTTCCGCATCGGGACCACAAATTAAAAGGACCCCTAAAACAAGCAGAATCACGATGGGAACAAGTTGGACCAAGGCAATCGGTTTTGAGATGTGTTTGTTTCACAGCTCATCCGGCTTGATTGCGTTGAGGATGGCCTGCAGCATATTAAAGTTTTGCCATTTGCCAGCAAGACATTGCCCGTTACAAGCGCCTCAATGAGTACTTCCGCCATTTTCACGGAAAATGGTGTCAGGAGCGGTAGATCTGTAGTCCAAAAGTCTGCGCCAAAGAAAGCGGCAGCCAAGTGAACCGCAACTGATGTCAATTGTCCCTCTGTGACGCCGAAAAGACCATTGCCGCAGCCCATGACGCCTGCGTGTTACTCCTCCCATTGTTTCAGGTAGAACGTGATGGACGATAGAAAAAAATCCTAGACCGACAAGACGTAGACCTACAGACATTTTAGAGAGGAGACATAAGCATAATACAGAATCTTACGCCAACCGGCGGATAGCTCACCCATGTGGGGCAAATTTCAAGTGTGGCGCGTAAAAGAGCTACACCATTGACGTAAACATCATGACACTCATGCCAATTATTTGTAACCAGATTGGACGCCATCCAAATAGGCAAAAATTGCACCGAGTATGTCCAGAACTGATTCAGCACACTGTCCAAGTACGTGTACGACCCTGTGCAGAAGCATCTTTAGTTCAGAATACACCTCAATATGCTGCTTCTAGTTCCTGGTTACCATATACTTATGCTTTGTATTTATACGCGGCGATGCCCTCGAGCGCCTTCTTCCCTAGCATTTCGGTCATTTCTATTCATTAGTTTTTTTCTACACGTGTACATTTTGGGAGTCACAATTTTGTTTTGAGGATTTACATTTTTGAATAGCCATTCACGGAGGCAGTATTTTTCTTAGATTCCGAAAATAGCTATTTCGAACTGAATCGACGAAGTGTGTTTAATTGTAGAATATGCATTATTTGCCCGGACGCAATTGTTGAGCTATAGGTCTAGGTCGTTCGTGTTAAAAGGTTTTTTTTTCAGGATGGATCCAGCAACCTATTATTAACAAACTACATAACGAACTTAAAATAGTTCATTCTTTCAATTATTTTTTTCTTCTTGCAGTTGAACAACATCTATTCTGTGCCCATCAAACACACCCTTAGTGAGAAAGTGATGTCTTTACCCGGTAATTTCAATTCCGTTGACAGGAGTCGTTGAAGCCCGCCATCAATGACCTCTACTTTATTTATCAGCCGGGTTATGGTTACTTTCTGTTGACTCTTGTCTACTAGGAGATCGGTTTGCTCTTTCTGTTTGGGTTGACGTCCTTGATGGTGGGTTTTTTGTCCTGTTTGACTAGATGTGGCCTTAATGATTGCTCCTGATGTGACGATACTGACCGGTTTTTGATATGTTTTTCAATAGATTTTCCGTGTCTGGTTGTTGTAGGATTATTATCATTTCCGTTTTGAGGGGTTTCCTTCGATGATCAGGCGAGAGCGTGGTTGAGCCGGACTAAATCAGCCTGCTTGAGAGATAAGACACCGGAGGGTAGTGCCAAAGACTGATAACACGGATCACCAGGTTGCATCTGAAGAATCCTATCAAGATACTGAGGAAAATGCCAACCCACGACGAAACGATGATGAAACATGGACAGAAGTCAAAAGGCATACAAACCGACAAGGGGTGAACAAGATAACCGAGACAAACTCACATCAGAAGACTTCTGAATCACAAGCAGCACAGAATACACAACGTCGACAACCACAACAACAGGCACCACCTGATTCCACTTCCATATCCTTGCCGGTGAAATCTTATAATTCCGAGATCGCCAACATCCGAACTCGAGTGACTGTTCCAGAGTCACTACCGAATGCCTGCGCGGAGGCCACATTTTCCCTACGCGGCATCTCCATATCCAAATCATCCGGATCAAAATGTTGACTGATTCCTTTATCTAATTCCATATCCACACCACTACGTGGAGGTGATTAATGAAGTCGATCTTGATGACCGACCTGGCATATCGATCAAATAATTCTGGCTGATCGAACTGATTCCATATCCACATCTACAGGTTTCTTGACTGGTTTAGCAGTGGATTGGTTCATGTTTGGTATCGATTGCCATGGTTGTCCTTGCCCAGGTGTATATTGAGGTAATCCGCATTGTTCACCCACAAATCGATTCACCATGGTCGCGAACATGGTTCTCATTTGCTCTGGGACTTCTGGTATGCTGGTAGGAATACTGTTGGGAGTCGGATTGTTCTGTGCAACTTCTTGAGCATCTTCAAAACTGTCGTCTGATCCGACTTGACCGGGTTCGGGCTTCCTTTTCCTATTCTGCGACTCGATCTTGGAATCAATCTGCTTGATCCCTTTCGGGACCAACGTCATACGTGTTACTCCAACCGAGGAGTCGGTGGAGTCCGCTCCAGACTGTGATGACGATTGATATATTGACTCAATATCCATAGGATATTCATCCAACTGCGATCGGTGTGAAGGGTCAGCGATCGGCGACTGGACCACGGGGTTCGCCCCAAGCAGCGAGGCAAGTTGATCATACAGCGTTGTCATAGCTTCTCGGATCGTCCCTTGGTCTATATCGAACAGCATATTCGCGTCGAACGCACCAGTAGTGAAACCTGCGCCAAGAGGTTCCTGATCAGGTCGAGTTGACTGCCTGTGATAACCGGCCTGGTCGCCCGACCTTCAAGCTTCCCGATGATCTTGGGTTTTATGATCTTCATCACTCGGTTGGTAGCTAGGAACTTGTGAAACTCTCGAAGATAAAACAATCGTTCTATATCGTGAACAGTGATCTTCTCAGCTGGTTCGGTCTTCTCTTCGTCCTTTCCCGGGTTATAGTTAATTTTACTATAACCCAGATCGGCCCGGATCGGGGCCATGTGGGGAGTTGTTTCATCTTTAATTTTGACCTGGAAATCCACCGGACCAGGTCGACCATCGCTTCCTTTAGAGTTGGACAGCATCGAAGGCGATACGCCTTCCTCCAATACACCCGAAAAAGTTTCCTCCACTTTGATTTTCACATCTTTTTCATCATGAAAGGAATCACGGTGATATCCTGAGTCACCAAGTGATCCGGGCACGCGCACCGTTGTGGTGGAGCCGATTTCCAAAAACAGGATGGAAGTCTTTGGCGGAATCTGGATACCCACTAGCCCGGGCGACCACCTATCGGAGGGGGTACTCCGTTGATCCTGATCGCCATCAGGATCGGATGAATCACCACTATGATGACTGATCCGATCCTTCCGGACATCCGACCGGTCGTCATTTCCGATAGAATCCATACTTAACTTCATCTCACCTTGTGTACCCATTGATCGGGGGTTGTTACACTCACTCAGGTGGACTCGGTGATGAAAACGGTGGGTTGATCAGGTCGGAGGGGATGGCCTTCTCGAGACGCGGGTTTCCTCGGGTGGGAATCGTTACCGGAGAACAAGTCAGGGTTGATACTTAGTTAAAGTATCTAAGGCCCCGATCGGGAAACTTCGTCCGATCAGGCCTGCCAATAAAAGCGAAAGATAACGAAAAACCACGAAAGCTACGATAAAACCACGATCTTCCACGGTAATCCACAAACGTTATCTCCACGAAACCTTTCCAATAATAAACGTGTTCCAAACACGTGCGCGTGGGGGGTGAGGCTTGATCACCTAAACAAACCCGTCGGGGGCCTTCCGGTAAGCCAAAATGCGTCTAAGCGCGTCTTAACCGGGAATTAAGTTGAGCAAGAGGGGACTAGTTAACCCTGTGCTCCCAATGACCGCGACACGTGGCGGAGCGACTCTTTGCTTAGGGGGTAAATTCAATCCTGTTATTATATATGCAATGTCCTATACCTAGTGTACCATACACCAACTCATGTGCCTACCTCATTCTTCGATCCTGTTCGTTTCGTCGCACGGTTGCGCTAGTACCACCTTACCCATCTTTGTTGCACCTTCAAACTGATCCGTACCACTTCTGGACTGATTATGGTCAGACTCTATGGCGATCTTCAACCCTCCTGATCTCTCGATAAGCAACCTGGAACCAGCTCAAGATCTGCCTCTCAGACACTGTTCGCCCCATATCAAACCCGGCTTAACTGCAAACTCCATCTCTCTTCACACCTGAAAGCCGGTCTGGGGCCGATCGGTTCAGATCATGATCAGCACAGCGATCGGCATAGTGATCGGAGCGGTGATCAGGGCGATCAGCACCAGATCACCTCGAAACACTTCAGGGTTACCACCACATCGACATTGCCAGTTCACTCGACTATGTTCTTGACCTCCATTACATGTTGGGATGCAAAGATCGCACTGCCTCAGCATTTCTCGTGAAGTTGGATCTGATCAGACCTTCTTGCGTTAATTCTGAATGGATCCATCAACTCTAACCGCTTGCCTCAGCTTAGTAATGCTCGTACGGCTCGCCGCTTCACATACCCAGCTCTGTCCTGTACCCGATCTTCGTATTCTAGGGTAGAGTTAGGTGACTCGGCTGATCGGGCCGGGATTTCCATATCACGCCCAACTTCAACATCTGTACCGTTTATAACTCATCCCGATACTTGGATTCTGCTGTTGCTGATAATTACTTCGCCATTGATGCCATATCTCCAGTTTGTCTCGGTTGATCTAGCCATGTACGTCCACGTGAACTGCACTTAACACGCAATATCCCGATCGGACCGTGACCTTCGCCATTCCATTAATACCCGCGACCAGGCGTAATAACGGTACTTGGCTTATCCCTTCACACTACAAAAGCCCGTTGCCAACCGCCTTTCGTAGTATATGAAATCAGCCTGTCCCACCCATCAACTGTCCAATCTTGATGGGTGTTCCCATCGTCACCAATCAACGGTCACGTGTGGTCCACCTTATTCTCAACTTTTTGTCAGATCGCTTCACCACAGTAAGAAAGACTGATACAGGTCAAGAAAATGAGCTGTTGCATAACCATTATATATTTGGACATTTTTTCAACATGTTATAAATCTTTAATAGCACTGACGATAAAATCGTACCAATATAGATTTAGGCAGCCTCTAGAGCTGTGACTGGCCTGTGTATTAGCTGGTCAAAAACTAACAGAAGCTGTTATTACTTGGCAGCCTATCATCAATCAGTTTTATAATAAGTCCGTATTCTTAACACTTTTTCTGTTATTATTTAGATCTTAGATCGCCCGGACGCAATAGTTTGAACTATAGGTAGAACACAACTAGTTCATCCGACTTCAATTTTTTATTCTCAAGATGGAATAGCCCAGATTGCTTACGCACGCTGGTGGTCATCGGTTAGCCGGATTGCTAGGATACCAGCCAGCTACCTATTGTCGAGCAAATAAGGAGCATATTATAATTCGTTTTTCCAATTATTTTCTTCTTCTCGCTTGATAATGTATAATAATAGGGCTATGATAGCTGGACCAAACTGTTTTGATAAATGGAACACGCACCCTAGATCTGACCAATCAGAAGTAACGGGCGCGTATTCAACACCGCGAACATTTTGACTACACTGCCACCAGTACTAACTAATTCTAACGCTATGCAGTCTATCTATTGATAATTTTTCCCTACGACAGCGTGGTGACAGTAAACAATAAACAAGAATGTGAATTATATAATATTTTTCCAAGTAGTAGTTGACATATTTTTGCGATACATAACGTAGAACTACCGGTAGACTGTCAAGTTCTACGTTATGTATCGCAACTTCACGCGGTGTGAACCGATTCATATCGCAATATAGTCGACACCTCCGCCATGAATACTATTAAGAAAATACTAACTTTAAAGTGTACCCTCAACGAGCAACAAAATGTTTTTGCGTTTCACAGCGAAACAGGATATTTATTCTTACTTCTACTTCTTTTCTTTGATATATCATGTTTTCTTCTATTCGCTCACCATGGCTCAGCATGAACAGCTACACTCGAGATAGGAAACTGCGGATCCGTGATGTGTACCGGGCTTTCCTGGCAACATAATCTCTATCTCATTCGAATTCGACCCTGGTTTCCCTTCTTCGTTGGCGTTCTAGTCAATAGTCAACTGATTTTCTACACTTGTTGAAGGAATCGTGTGATGATTTTCTTCCATCATGTTGTAATCTGCCATTTTTCTTCATACTAAACGTCGTGGCTATTCTCGTCATGTCGCAGTGGCTTTACTGAAAAATCGTTTCATTAGATATTTTAAAAATCTTCTCACGAAAAATTCAAAAAAAAGCTTAGCTTACAGAAAGCATCGGTGGCAGCCTTGGCATCTTTCGAAAACTTGACAAAACCCACCGAGGTACCCACTGAATTTCGATACATTAACGTCAAGCGATGAAGGTAGTCATGACCAACCTCGGCGCCTAAAACACCGCCCCCTCCCCATCGCTCGGTCGGTACAATTGATACAATGCGCACTTGATCGTTAAGAGGGCGACACGAAAAAAATAGAAAAAATCATATTTTTGGCTAAATCTTTTCAAGAAAACAAAAACTATACCACGTACTTGTACACATAACATTGAAACGATCCGTCAATTGAGTCCAAAATCTCATCATGCAGGTCATCTGTATCCGTAAACGCGCGTTCTGCCGTACCCAATAGCTAATTAGAGCTGCTCGTAGACCTGCACGTTCAGCTGGTGAAGATTTTGCTACATTTTATAAAACCCAATATGACGTTAGGTATATCTGTTTCTCGTATAATTTTCAAAATATAACTTAGTGGAACTAATGTACCAGCATATGCATCACTTGGTCCTCAGCGCCCTCATACGAGTCAAAGCGGGCCGTTTCAACGCCCTATTATAATTTAGCGGCTGACATGTGTAGTCAAAATGTTCCCAATGTTGAATACTTCTGATTGTTCAGATCTGGGGTGTGGTCCATTTATTAAAAGGGTGTGGTCCAGCTATCAGCGCCCTAATAATAATCTAGTCTAATTAACCTGAGTTATTAGCTACTATGTACTTTGTAATCCTATGGATTAATTTCGACTCAGTCTCCGCCGAGAGGGACGCTTCAGATTTGATTTTTTCACACGCTTCTGATGGCGGTGCTCGGTGTATATCGAATGTGCACTGGATAATCGTACACCTTCTTCCTGAGTTTGGTACCTTCTTCGCTCAGATTCTGCGACCGCTTCAAGCTGATCCCGTCTTTGGGACCACACAAACGCTGAATGATCCTCTTTCGTTTTCCCTGCCTGGTTAAAAATAGTCTGATCCTGCATAGTCCAGAGAGAAACCATAGCAATACTACAGAACCCCCACCATTGTCAATGAAATTGATCTTGAAGCATCCACTCCGTAGATATGCTTCATTGCCTTATGAATCCCGTGACTAAAGTCTGGTGGAGATCGTTTTGCTACCCTGCGTCTGGAACTGCGCAAATGTTCTTCTCCTTAAGTAACTCCATGCCAATGATGGATTCACTTGAGCCAGACGCGTTGAGCACTTGGACAATCCCACAAAATGTGAGCTACATCTGTTTTGAAGTTATGGCACGTTTCGTCCAATGGGAATGTTCTTATAGAGAGGTCCCGGAGGTAGAAAGTTTTTAGCTGCATTGTTTCTATCCTATACTGGACCCATATCTGATAATCGGTAAGTATATTTTTGTGCGCACATACCCGTTTGAGCGTTTGATCTTGAATCTGTCCTCATCAGTCATTCTGTGAGCCTTTTTTTGTTTCTCATTTTTCCGTCAGTGGCTGGAGTACAGTGCTGGCCAAAAATATAGACCCACACGTATTTTTTGCATAAATTTAACCAATCACAGCGGATCAAGATCAAATTATGGCCAACGGAAAAGGAGAAAAAATCGGTTCGAATGCCGTTTTTTTCACTGAAAACGGATCAGCACAACCCACAAAACTCAAAGTTGATCCCTTATGTATGTGGCCAAAAGTATAGCCCCACATGCTGTTTTGTATTGATCAGAAGCTGGATTTGCATGTTAGCAACGCACTGCTAGTACTTAGTCTTAGCTCCGTCGCCTTTCAAAACAGCCACACATCGCTTTCGCTTGGACGCAAGCAGATTTTGGATCAAATCCTGACTGATTTCGGCCCAGGATTGCAAGATGGTCTTCTTGAGCTCCTCCTTGGTCATGAATTGCCGTCCATGGGCGTACACCGCCCGCGCAAGCACCCCCACACATATTTTCAATGGGGTTTAGGTCAGGAGACTTGGCTGGCCAGTCGAGAACGCGCACATTTTGCTCCTCGAAGAAGTCCTCCGTTTCGACAGAGGTGTGGATCGAGGCTCCGTCCTGTTGGAACACGCATTCCCGGCCGTAGTGCATATCGATGTACGGCAGTAGATGCTCGGAGAGGGTGTTCACGTAGTCGGTACTGTCTTGATTGCCATCCAAAATCGCAAGCTGCGACGTGCCGTGGGTGCTAAAAGCACCCCACACCATGACGCTGCCGCCCCCTGACTGCCACTTCGAAAAGATCTGCTTCTCCTTCCTCAAATCATGCCAGTAGTACTGCATACCATCAGGCCCATCTAAGTTAAATTTCTTCTCGTCACTGAAGACGACTCGAGCCCAATCGGCAGCAGTCCACGACACCATCTCCTCAGCCCATGCGACCCGTGTGCAGGAGTGAGGAGGGGGGCGGCCATGCGCTTGGTATACTGGAGGTTGGGGTTCTCCTGGAGCAGCGAGCGAACGCGCCGCGAGCTCACCGGCAGCTCCAGCTCATTGACGAGCTCTCTGAAGCTCAAACTGGAGTTCGAAGCGGCACGGAACAGGCGACGTTGGGCGGCCGGCGTCAGCTTGGTGGGTCTTCCGGGGCGCTTCGCAGTGTTGTAGGTTTCGGGATCGTTTAGGAATGTGCGGATAGCCTTTGCAGAACGCCCCACACGCTTAGCGCGCTCACGCTTGCTCAGTCCGACCTCTCGGAAAGCCAAAACCTTCCCCTGTTCCTCAAGGGAAAGCTTGGTGCCTGCCGGCAGGTTCTGAGAGCCAAATAATGCATAGCCAGTGAGTTATTGGTTCACACAGACACACAACATCATAGAGATGCTAAAAAACGCCATTGGGAAGCAAAAAACGCCAAATAGACAGTAACATACCGAGGGTTTTGGCGTGGGTCTATACTTTTGGCCAAGCCAAAAATGCGAGAATTTCGGTTTCCGCTGCCTTGTGTTGCAAGTTCTGGTCGGATTGCGAAGCGGAAGGTCTCGTTCGCTTCGCCTTGGTCTTGCAAATCCGTTGGCCACGCGCACACGCTGATCACCGATGTTTACGCAACTTTAAACTGAAGAATGAATGTGGGTCTATATTTTTGGCCAGCACTGTAGTGGCGCAATACTCCTGTGGTATAGTTTCTTGAAAAATCTCTTAACTGATTATTGGATCTTCCAGAATGCGGTGTTATCCTGGAGTGGCCAACCGATTCGATGAATGGACGGATGGAGCTAACAAACTACATACTTCAAGACAGATCTGGATCCATCTGCGTTTATAACTTCCAGGTTTGAGGTTAAATTCCTAATATATACCACCTGACGTTTGTTTGAGTGTGATATTTTTGTCCTTGCCTTTGTCTTCACCCACGACTTTACCTGTACTATGGTACTTCCATACGTAGTGTGTGAGGGCTGTCGGACATTGAAACAGCCGGATGGGGGATGTGGTTCCTATTGTCTGACTTATCTCTATACGTGGAGATGCCAAGACTATGGCTGCTATCCACCTCCCTATTTTCGCCTTTGTATGTGCCAATTACAAAGTGGGCGGTACCTGCCATGTGAAAAAGTTAGTCGTAAGTCTGGTAATCTGAAGATAATGGATAGACATTGGTGGAATCCGATCGTATTTCCGTGAAGAGTAGACTGGAAGACGCTCTTCAGGTATCGGCCCAATTGTAGGTCCCCAGAAATCCATTTGATAACTTTCTAATAACCGATGATACGGAATCTTTGATAGGTCCAAAGGCTCTTCTATGGTGTTTCCTTTACAAAGGCCATTTGGCGGTTTAGTGAATGACTTCCGTATTGTGGTGGAACCGATTTCCAAATCCAGGACGGAAGTCTTGGGCAGAATCCGAATACCCACTGGCCCGGACGACCAACTATCGGAGGGGGTACTCCGTATATCCTGATCGCCATCAGAATCGGATGAATCACCACTATGATGACTGATCCGATCCTTCCGGACATCCGACCGGTCGTCATGTGCGATAGAATCCATACTTAACTTCATCTCACCAGTGAGAGACAACAAGAAACCAAGAGAACGCGATCAAACCACGATCTTCCACAGTAATCCACAAACGTTATCTCCACAAAACTTTTCCTTTTTAAATAACGTGATCCAAACACGTGCGTGTATGGGGGTGAGGCTTGATCACCTAAACAAACCCGTCGGGGGCCTTCCGGTAAGCCAAAATGCGTCTAAGCGCGTCTTAACCGGGAATTAAGTTGAGCTACAGGGGCCTAGTCAACCCTGAGCTCCCAATGACCGCGACACGTGGCGGAACGACTTTTTGCTTAGGGGGTAAATTCAATCCTGTTAATATATATGCAATGTCCTATACCTAGTGTACCATACACCAACTCATGTGCCTACCTCATACTTCGATCCTGTTCGTTTCGTCGCACGGTTGCGCTAGTACCACCTTACCCATCTTTGTTGCACCTTCAAACTGATCCGTACCACTTCTGGACTGATTATGGTCAGACTCTATGGCGATCTTCAACCCTCCTGATCTCTCGATAAGCAACCTGGAACCAGCTCAAGATCTGCCTCTCAGACACTGTTCGCCCCATATCAAACCCGGCTTAACTGCAAACTCCATCTCTCTTCACACCTGAAAGCCGGTCTGGGGCCGATCGGTTCAGATCATGATCAGCACAGCGATCGGCATAGTGATCGGAGCGGTGATCAGGGCGATCAGCACCAGATCACCTCGAAACACTTCAGGGTTACCACCACATCGACATTGCCAGTTCACTCGACTATGTTCTTGACCTCCATTACATGTTGGGATGCAAAGATCGCACTGCCTCAGCATTTCTCGTGAAGTTGGATCTGATCAGACCTTCTTGCGTTAATTCTGGATGGATCCATCAACTCTAACCGCTTGCCTCAACTTGGTAATGCTCGCACGGCTCGCCACTTCACATACCCAGTTGTGTCTTGTTCGAGATGGAATACTCAAGAACCACAAAATTTCACTCGTGACAATTCTGCTCTGATTAGTAAAACTTACTTTAAATGTTACTTATTATGGTTAAAATGGTTATATGCAGAGAGCAGTGCGGCGTCGATACGCCGAGATGAGGTAGAAGACGAGCTCGTTTTGTACTTCATTTACCTCACGAGCATGTTTAGCCTTCCATCCTTTAAAATATGTGCATGATGGTCCACCAGTATGCCATAACGGATGGGTAGATGAGGGCGCCGTGCCTTACTCGCAATTGCTTACGTCTAAATAATGCTATTTGAGCGAATAAAAAAAGTTAGGCTAGATTAGAAGTTACTCTATCGAATGAGTGACGCCTCTTTTACAGTCTGAATTTGGTTGACGAGAATTCTTAATTTTCTGACATTCTTCACTATTAGGGATTGTATTTTCACAACGAAGGAAAGCAAAATCGAGTTTGAGGCCACCGTCGGCTTGGGGAACTAAAACAATTAATCCTAGATACCAATTCTCAAGTTTTAACTCGCAAAACTGACGTGAGAAATAACGGTGGACATCAATATGGGTTTTTCCTCTGGTCCAGCCTGTACCTGATCTTCGTATTCTAGGGCAGAGTTAGGTGACCCGGCCGATCGGGCCGAGATTTCCATATCACGCCCAACTTCAACATCTGTACCGTTCATAACTCATCCCGATAACTGGATTCTGCTGTTCCTGATATATTACTTCGCCATTGATGCCGTATCTCCAGTTTGTCTCAGTCGATCTAGCCATGTACGTCCACGTGAACTGCACTTAACACGCAATATCCCGATCGGACCGTGACCTTCGCCATTCCATTAATATCCGGGACCAGGCGTAGTAACGGTACTTGGCTTATCCCTTCACACTACGAAAGCCCGTTGTCAACCGCCTTTCGTAGTATATGAAATCAGCCTGTCCCACCCATCAACTGTCCCATCTTGATGGGTGTTCCCATCGTCACCAATCAACGGTCATGTGTGGTCCACCTTATTCTCAACTTTTTGTCAGATCGCTTCACCACAGCCGCCCCTGAGCATAACTGCAGCCGCGCAACGACTACAGTTCGACTATTCCATTTCCGAATCTTCCACTTAGCGACCAGCAATGTCCGATTCAAATCGGCCTCCTCTTTCATTCCCTGCCTCCTCGGCTGCCTCTCCGACCAGCGTCTCGTCTTTGGGGCCAAGTTCAGCCAGTCCTGCGACTTCTCCGATCTCGACCGCCGCCACCACGATCACGACCAGCTTCATCTCCCCGACGACGACCCTGACTTCTTATCGCCCGCCTCTAAGTTTCCCTGCTCGGCTCTCTTCGAGCCGCCCCGTTGGCTATTTGGAGCAACTGGCTCGCCAGGTGGAGGGGACGGGCCCGCTCACGCTGGGGCCCATAGAGACTATCCGATTGCGATTGGGGCTCCAGAGTGCCATTCCTGAATTAATTTCCTTGTGCGAAGCTAACCAGACACTTCGCGCCGAGTTTTTTTATCGTCGGGTCATCGTAGATCGTCTGGAGCGCGATTCTACCGATCTGGCACATCAGCTATTGACTTTACAACTGGATCACGACAGACTTGATCGTGATTTGCTGGACATGACTAACCGCGTCCAAGGTTAAACAGTCGAGCGAGATCAGTTGTCCGCTGATCTCGTTGCCCTGCGCGTCTCCGCTAAACCTTCCGATACTGTTACTTCTCTACAATCAATGATTTGCTCGCTATCTGTCACCGTCCGCAATCAAGGTATGTCCAACCTATCTGCTTCTTTCACAATATGTATATAACTGATTCTATCCTTGCTTTCAGACGAGCGCATCGAGGCTATGAAGCATTCGATGGTCGAGATGTTGGGTCATCTACAACTACTCGATGACCACCGTCGCGACCACGATCAGTTACTCCGGAACAAGATTCGCACCACCGAGGAAGTGGAGCGCTTGGAGGTCGAGATGCGTCATACGGACGAACAGGTTCAGCTCTTGGTAAAACAACTTTCCGATTCGCGCATCGGCCGTGCCAGCATCCAGAAACGGTTGGGCGTAAGCCAGAAGGAGGCTGACGATCACCGGCGCGAGCTTAATCTTGCTCGGGTTAAGCTTGAAACCCTGGATCTTGATGAACGCGCTTGGACTCAACGCCATGACGACTTAAAGATGATCGCCCACCTGAGAATGGACAGGTGGGCTGACCCGAACGCCGACTCGGGATCGTTCCAGACGGACTTGCGCGGGCTCCCCGAGATGGTCAGCTCTCTTGTTCCGGCTGGAACGCAATCTGATAAGTCTTTTGGATCCGGCCCGCCGTCGCCCACATTCTCCGTCGCTTCTTCTTCGCCGGTTAATGTGGATGCTGATCGGCCCGTGATCAGCGAAGTAGCGGCTCCTGAGTCAACACCATCCCGTCCGCCACCAGCTTCGAGACCAGCCTCGTCGATTTTGGGTTCGGCGAAGCGCAAACGGTCAAACTAGTCGAAAAGCAAGACGGTTCCTGCCAAGCGCGCTCACCTCATCGTTGACTCTGCTGACGAGTCGACAGATTTGGACGAACGAACACGAACTGCTCTGGCCAGATCACGCAGCGCTGATCGTCGAGGTTCGGTGACGACTCGTCGGGCTCAGCCTCACTGACCCAGGCCATCGCTCTGCTTGACTCAGACGGCGATGAAGAGGATTATTTGGAAGACAAGCGACCAGTTCCGGCTGTTTCTAGTGCTCCTCCGGCCGTCGGTACGACGCCGACTACTAGACCGGCCAACTTTACTGGCGTCTTCGTTCCAGCGGCTAAATCGCCGATCCATCAACACGACTACAGCTATGATCCGAAGGAGAAGTTCATGGATCTATACGTCGTTATGCAGGGCAAACCGTCGAAGGGTCTGCTGGCGACCCGACAACCCTTGAGTGCTGATCGGCTATGGGACTTAACGCATCTGGTTCTTTTGGTAAGACGCAAACTCGCTGTTGGTCCCGTCCGCCAAGGTGGTGAGATATTCTTGTTGAGCCTTGAGATCTTGTTTGCTCTTGGCTTCTTGCTCCTTTCGATTTTTTCGATCAGGTCGCCGCCACCCAGGGACGAACACTGGCAATTTGATGTGCTGCAATCCGGGGCTATCAAACCCTTGATCGATTCAGAGCCTTGGGACGTTCTCGCGAAGCCTATGCCCAGATTGGACTTTCCTGATCGCCCTTGGTTCGGAGCTCTGAAGGGACACCTGGATTGGTATTACCGGGACCATGGTCAGGCGCTATGGGAGGAAACTCACCACTTCTCGATCACTGCGACTATGCGTAAGGACGCTTGGCTTGAGCGCTACTACCATGCTCGCAAGCGCCGACGTAGCAAAGCTGGAGCTGCTTGGGCCGTGATCTGAGACTTTGTGGTCGATGGGATCAAGCTCGGCGAGTGCGACTTGGACGTTTTCCTGTTCCCCGCCGTGCTGCATCGGCCTGTTTGCCGGGCGGAAAAACGAGGCATCAAGGCCGACGGCGGGGAATGGTATTCCGGTCATGGACACCCGACTCTGATCGGCACGTTGCGCGATGCTTTGAACTTTGCCGATCGTCAAGAGCCTTGACGAAACCAATACCGCCTAAGCCCCATGGATCATCCGGCGTTCAAGATCTCCCGTCTGCGCGCGAAGTATGGCCCGTAGTTATCGTGACGACCAAATTCCATTTCATTCTCTTTTAATCATTAATATATCACGACAACTTTCTGATAACTTTCATGTTCCATACCCAAACCTTCATATCCAGGTTTCAGCGTTATCCTCATCTTGTATGTCGATCGTTCATATTCACGTGAATGTAATTTTCGTGAATATATGTATATGCATGTCCTGAACCAGCTCAATCAACTTGATCTCAACTTGTTTGACAGTTACCGTTGGCTGAACTATCGTAATGTGTCAACCCAGACTATTGAGACTCCTGATTGCCTTCTTCGTGACTTTGCATAACTCCAAATCGGTTTCGTCTCAACCAATCACGTTCAAATTCCCTTAGTAAAGCTCCACAGTTGAGGTCCCGTTCATCTACCCATGCTGGATCGTCGTAACCTTTCCACTGAAACAAACACGATGGGTTCGACTAAATCGGGTCCTCTTGCCCGATCGGGTATCCAAAATCTCCCCAACTTCAAATTCATTTTGATCCAACATTCTTTCCCAACTGTCTTCGGGCAAGAGAGCCTCGTCGAAGTCAAACCTTGGCTGACCATCAGATGACAACCTGGTTTTTGGGCGATCAGGGTATTCCCGAACTAGCTTCAGCTTCGACAAGTGGACGATCGGGAAAACTCCGTAATCGGTACCAACCGTAATTAACCGATCAGCGTGGTGGCGATCAATTCGGATACACGGAATGGCCCATGCCACAGATGCGCTAGCTTCCGGACGTATCCTTTCTTCACACGATCCATGTAAAGCCATACCCTTGATCCCAGTTCGATATTTTGCGAATCGGCTTGGTCGTTATTCCGATCAGCTCTCTCTTGGATCACCCTCCGCAGTCGTTCATTCACTTGTTCCCGCGCATGCTGGTAATGGCTGGAGTCCCATACGCCAGCGACGAGCTTCGCGATCTCGACCTCGGGTACATCCGACGGGAATCACCGACTCGATAGTAGATCGGGGGTCCCAACCATACGCCAAGTAAACGGAGTATCTCCCCTGATCAGATCGAAAGAAGAATTTAACGCAAACACCAGTCTCTCTGCATACTCATCCCAATCTTGTTGAGCGGAATCCGCGACATACATCTTGATAGCTCTGGTTCGTGTCTGCACCATACGCTCGGCCTTGCCGTTCGTCTGCGGACGATAGGCCTTAGTTGCGCTTTGTTTCTGACCAAGCATCTCATTGAATGATCGAAAGACTTCGGCCATCAAACCTGGTTCCCGATCGTGCCTGATCACCTCACTTGCTCCTAACCGCCTAAAGACACATTTCTCATAACTGCAGGTGACCTGTTGGACTGTTCGGGTAGATCCCGCTTTTGCGATCACCAATCCCGTGAACAGATCAGTCCAAACCAGCAGTTCTGTATTGCCTTTGAATGATTTCGGCAAGGAAGGTATGTGATCCATCGCTATCACCTGGAAAGGTAGGTCACCTGGATGTTTCCGGGTGATCTACCCCGGATATTCGGCATACCCTTCCCGTTTTCGCAATCTGTACATGTTCCGACAAACTTTTGGACACTTCGATATAAACCTCTCCAGTGGAAATGTTTGCGAATCCTGTGGTACGTCCGACCCTCGCCCTGGTGACCACCCTCTAAACTGACGTGATAATGATGCAAGACATCTGCTTGTAAGGTCTCTGGAATCACAAGTCTCGCTGATCGGTCCAGATTTGCGTCAGCCTGATCAGCTTGGGCATAGTAAAACAACAAATCGTTTTCGTCAATCTCATAGCTGGACGCGATCTTAACACAATTTTTTGCTTCACTCTGTCTCGATTTCTCCAAGTCTCCATTCAGAAAGGCCTTTAAATCAACGATCCTTTTTTCTTGTCTTGTGCCTTGAGAATTCTTTCAATCCGCATCTCCTATACTATTTCTTCTATTAGACTTTCTCGAGAGAGTGGCCTGCTAGGTGTTGATCTGGCTCGTGACCTCGTCATGATCGAGACATGGACTGCTTCCTGTTTATCTTCCGCATGAATCAGCTCGGGCAACCTATTGATCTCGACCAATTCCCCCAGCAGTGCTTTATCGGTAATCATCGATCCAGTCTGATCACGCATGGCCATCGTGGCTAGGTGATCCGCACTCTGGTTCCAGTCGCG
>MIQA02009195.1:0-14876 GCA_001887855.2 Sclerospora graminicola | reverse complement strand
CCTGGCAAAGATAGAAAACCCCCGGACAAGCTGGTAGTGGCGGGTAGAGGTAACACCTTGCCAATCGTAGAGCAAGGGGAGGTGACTCAACAGGACATTGATGAGATTGTGCCTGAGTCGCCGGAAGAGAAGGACCCACAGGATGATACTAAGGATCCAACCTCTATGTCGGAACAAGAGAAAGAGACGGTTATAGATCTCACGGAAGGGAAACCGGTCGAGAACAATTTGGAGGAGGGCGTCATGGAAGGAAGCGAGGAGCCTCATGTGGAGGCTAGGAAAACCAAGGACAGCGAGAACCAGCTCACAACGGGAACACCGAACACGCCAGAGGAACTGGCTATGGTACTGTCTCATACCCTGAATGAAGCAGAATTGCCCAGACCACGATTACAAACGTGGTTGGACCTGACTTGTCAGCTGTTCCAAATGTCATACGCAGCCATAAAACGGACACAAAGAGGAGGTAAACAAGCGGATGGTCTGAAAGTCAAGTTGTCAAACCCGGAACTGGAACGTTTAATTGATTTATTCGAGTTGTTGGTTGTTAAGCACAAACTCAGCTGGAAGGTGTGGTTCCAAAAAGCGCTAGATGCTCGGCAACTAGCACTAAAACTCAACAAACCACTTGTCACAATCCTTGCCCGAAAAATAGGTAGTTGTCAAGTGGAAGTAGAGGTCAAAGGACAAAGTGTGTTGGAAGGATGGCTTCATAAAGTAACGGGGCAAAAAGAGGCAGCGGCAAAGGTAAAGCCTAGGTACACTGCTTATTTATTCAATCCGGCTGTTTATTCACCAGAGAGAACAGCCTTATTGACTAAAGTGTGCGAAAAAGAGTGGAGTGGTAAGGATAAGCAGAAATTCCGAGACGGAAGCCCAGAAGAATGGGAAATAGTTAAAGGTCTAGCAGAAGGAACGATTTTATCGCGCATGTTGCCACAATTCCTACGGCAAATCATGACATCTAACGATCGGTTACGGTTAATTTTAACGATTAGAGTAAGAGTTGAAGGCTGCTTAATAATGGATTTACAGGGAGAAGCAGCGATTAAAAAGGCATTCCAGAGTACTAAGAGCCTGCAGGAGAGTATAGCAACAGCGGCGACGGCAAGGGGATTAGCTAATGAGAAGCTCTGGGAAATGCTTGGAAAGGTAAAGTCGATCAGCTACAATCAGTCAGACCATTGCCTGCACTTGCACTTCCTAACACGAGAAATAGCAAAACGATATGAAGAGCTGAGGGTTCCATATCATAAACAAATCCACGCACTACGTAACTTACATGCGAAAGAGACAAGTGACGAACCGGTATGGTCTAGGAAAGTTTCAGGGGGGAGCTCGGGCTTGGGCTTAAGACCGGATTACGCCATCATCATGAGGAATGTCACACGCAACATAGACATCATGAGGCTGCACGGATACCTTCAATCAATCATCACTGTGGACTTTCGTTTCGAAGAATTGGATTCGGGGGGGCCATTATCAGCAACTTCATTAGACTGGGAAATCGTCATCGCGGCTAGTGGCTGCCCCAAGAAGCTGAGGGATGTGTGGAGAGTGATGTGGTGTGGTAATATCTTGACGCTGGAACACCCTAACACGAGAGGAAAGATTCACTGCCTTAGATGTGGAGAAGCGGGTCATCAAATCAGGAGTTGTACGATTGCAGAGAAGAGGCTACAGGAAGAGCACTGTCTTGCGATTTCGGTGGAAGATGCGGAACTCATCGAAACACCAGAACCCATATTCGACAGCATGGAGACTTTAATCAAGGAAGTTCGTGAGCATTGTGACGAACAGGATGCGCTGTTAAGCAAACGGAGGTTAAAAGATCAGGAAAATCAGGTAGCCAGTACCTTGAAGGATAATCAGCCGATACAACCAGAGGTACAGAAACAGCAGGACACAACACCGGCCCCCGCGACGGTGAAGGCCGAACAGGAAGGCCCTTCTCCAGCAAAGGGGCACGAGGCAGACACAGGTACAGGTGCGACCGAGTGGATGGTTGTCACTAAAAGAAGAAATGGGACACCAGCCCGAGGGAGGCAACAAGAAAACAGTGAGATGGGAAACAGTAAGCAGAACCAACCGTTACGTGCGACAGCAAAGGCAGAAGCACAAATTAACGGTAACAGTAAGCGAAAGGAGGAGGTCCCAAAAGAGGATAGTGCAAGTGAACCGATTGACAAAACCATAAAAACTGAACCGGTACCGGAACCAAAACCGGTAAAAACTAAAAATGTGGTGGTATCCAAAGATAAAAATCGGGGTACAGTAGGAGCGCAACGCGGCTACCAGGATAACTCCGATGTGTTGATAGTGGAGGCGCGAGTGAAAGCCGAGTTAGGGAAGTTGAGCATGACCTTGAATCAAGCTGAAGGACCGCTACAGCCGTTCCCGTGGGAGGCAGAGCCGGAGGTAAAAATTCAGGTGGGCAACATCAATGACGCACTACTGGCCATGGGGCTCCAACAAGTGAGGACACCAGCGACGGGGAACTGCCAAGCATATAGCGTCGTACAAGCACTTTTCAACTCATCACTTGAAGAAAGCCCAAAAATTTTGGAACAAGCAACGGCGTGGATAAAAAAGGGTGGAGCAGCAAGGGGTATGTCAGACTTCAAGGCTAAGTTTCCAGCGGGGGTGCGCAAGCAGACGTTACGAAGTCTAGGCAGAGGGTATGAAAAGATGGCAGCGAAACAATCGGAGGTGGAGTTTAAGCAGTATTTGCAGGATTATGGAAACAGTCCGTCCGAGTTGGAAGCGACGGTGAGCAGTCAGAACTGGGGTAGTAACGATACTCTAATCTGCCTAGGAACGCTCCTTCAAAGACACATTTTTGTGATCAGCAAGGATTTGGTGAGCGGTAAACCTGGGGTTATTCACTTCTCACCAGAAATCAGGGTGCATCAAAGGCGCAAAATCGCCACCTGCGGCGAATTCCCCATGTCTTTAGAACAAGGCGTTAAGGAAGTGATCAAGATGAAAAACGCGGTAAAGGAAGGTAAAGGTAAGTTGCCCCTGGTACTACATTTTGAAAACATTCACTACCAGGCCTATATACACGGATGGAGGTCAACTGAAGGAACGAATACGGAGGCACCAGTACAGCAGGATGTGGTAATGTATGACGCAGGTGGACTAGGTGGATCAAACAAGCGGACGCGAGAAGGGGAAAAAACGATGGATCCGGGGGGGCAACTGGTAAACGTCCCCACGGATTGGTCGCCAGGAAAAGTAATCCGAGGGCAAGTGGAACAGCTACTCAAGGAAGAGGACGCACGGCACCATGGGTTAATACATTTTCTGGTGGAAACCGCCATGTATTTGCCAGAACACAGGCAAGCAGAACTACTCCAAGCAGACATGGCGCAAGAGTCGGTATGCAAACTACTGGCACAACGATACAATATACCAGCGGAGATTCTAACAGAGTGGTATAACACCACACAAGGAACGTTGGCGTTAACAGATCAGTCGGGTCACAGACAAGAGGAGGGGTCACCAGGTTTAAGAGGGCAACAACGGAACGACATCAAGGAAATTGAGCAAATCACAGATGCAGAGCAGCAGCGGTCGCGAAAAAAGCGCGCAGTAGACGAACCTTTCCAGTCTTCCAAGGAAGAAGTGACTACAGGCACAGAGTCGGTGCAGCGGGATCAATTTGCAGCAGGTCGCGTGGAAAACATGGATACAGAACCCATCAGGGGAACTGAGTCCCTAGCGGAGCAAGTATGGAACGCGATGGGGAAGGTGTGGCCACACCAACAGGTGGCACCATTTCCTACAGTCAATGCGGCGACTGATGTATGGCTGAAGGCCGCGAAGAAGGACGGCCTGGCGTTAGCACAGCTGTTGGAATACAGCGACAAACCGCACATCATAATCCGGACAATCAGCAACGAAGTGATTACAGAAATTGCGAAGGAATGGAGACGTCAATTTTGGGAGGAGTTGATCACCTTAGGAACCTCGACTGGAGCGCAATCAGAAGGGGAAAATTTCCTGACGGGATGGGCGGAGAGTGTGAGTATACTAGTGGACGAAAAACAACGAGAAGTGTTACGAGCTAGTAGCCAACATTGGAAGACACTCAAGGAGCTCAACTATTGCAACAACCCGTTGTGGCAGCTGTGTGGACCACACAGGTACCAAAAATTTGCTCTGACGGCTCTGTGCGCTTTTGTATACAGTAAACAACTCGCAGCAATCATTGGAGAAGCCGCTCTCCCGAAAGACCCAATCTGGGTGAAGATCAGACGTTACCAGACAGCCCGAGTGCGAATATCGGGTTTTGGCGTGATAGCCAAACGGCTGGAGGAAGACAATAATTCTGCATGGATGGACATGACAGATTATTTCCTAACAACTCTAACTAACGTTTCTCTGAACGACAGGGAACCCGAATACGTGGATATGGATCAGAATGACCAAGCCCAGCAAAGAGGCGCTCAAGCGCCTCATTGTTACTAAGGGCAAGACAAGTGGTGACAAGGACGAGGAGGACATAGCGGCCCTACTAAAAGAAATGGACCGGTATAGCAGAATTACAGTAGAGAAGACAGCAATGAGGGAGGAGAATCACGACCGGAAGGAGGGAAGTGACGAGGAGGCGTCTTTCCGAGTGATCACGCAAAATGTTCGCGGTTTTTCAGCAGGTAAACGGCGGGCATGGTTACAATCGTGGAGAAACTTACCGGTACGAGAACGCCCCGTCTGTATCATGCTTCAAGAAACACACATCACAAGTAGAAAGGAGGCGGTGGATTTGACGGAGCAATGGGAGCGTATGTGGAATCACAAGGATGACACTTACCGATTAGCTGTGTGGAGTGTTGCGCAAAATAAGACAGGAGGCGTCGCAATACTACTAACACCGAGAAGCGGTTGGATACCTCGGTCGTGGCAGATTGGCGGATGGTCGGAGCGGATCATTGCGGTGGAGGTGAATGACTGGAAGTTTGTCAACATTTATGCGCCGTCAGCAAGCGACAAGGAAAGGGCGCAGTTTTACAAGGGTTTGGGGACGTGGAACTTACAGCAGTATTCTAATGTTCTTCTCGGGGGCGACTTCAACTGCGTTGAATCCCCATCGTTAGATAGAACGGGGCCTGTGCGGAGAAGATCAACTGAATGTCCAGAACTGACACGACTTATATGTAGGTGGAAGATGCAGGACACGGCCTTGGTGCAGTTTACGGCGGTGCAAGATGACTATAAGGACATTAGGCTCGACTTCACTTTCTGGCGCGGCGAATCAGCAAGCCGAATCGACAGATTCTATGTCTCGGAAAGGAGATTCGAATGGGTTAATCGAGTTAGTACCAGTCGGCCCGGGGTACCGTCGGATCACGATCAAGTAGAGCTTCAAGTACGTCAACCCAGAAGCAAGAAACATCGAACAAGAAGCCACCACTTTCGACTGCAATACCCGATTAGGGGAGCAGGAGGATCTCGAGTTCAACAAGAAATAAAGGAGATAATGGAGAACCGAGTTGCAACGGAGCCAGCCGGAGCAGCCGGGTGGGACTCAGTCAAGAATTCATGGGTAGCGGCAATAGTACGAGTTAGGGCGAGAGTGGCGCAACGGAGGAGACGACACGCGAAACATCTTGAACAGGCACTCTATGGACGAGTAACAAGTCGGGACCAAATCTTGCAGATTACGGAACATGAAGTTATCAGATGTAATCAGGTAAGGAGTGCACAACGGTTTTGTCGATCTAACGAGAATCTGCGATGGCTGTATCGGCGTACAGCAACGTGGGAGCGGGATCAGCGAGTGGAGGAGATTGTTCTGAATGAGCAAGCCTTTTTGCACGCACAAGACTTGTCGATACCGGATAAATTTGCATGCACATGGCAGAAAGTATTTGGCGAAGTCCATAGGAAAATTCGAGCCAACGAGGTACCGCAGAAGATCCAGGAGCTAGTCCGGGATTGGTCACGACGTCGAGTCACCTCAGTTGAAAATGAGAGTTTACTAGCACCAATACAGGCCGAGGACATCCAACTAGCGATAAAACGACTGGAACGAAGGAAGGCTGCTGGTCCCGATGGGCTGAATAACGACTTCTTCAAGGACTTCACAGAAGAACTCATGCCGGATTTGCTACTGGTGTTCAATGAAGTACTACAAGGGGCTCCGCCGCCTGACTCCTTTCTAGAAGCGGTGATCATTCCGCTCAAGAAAAAGGGTAAGTCAACTAATGCAATGAATTATCGACCCATATCTCTGTTACAGACGAGTTACAAGATATTTGCGAAGATCTTAGCGGCGCGGTTACAAGTGTTTCTAGGACGGTTAGTGGGCGACTCTCAACAAGGATTCGTCCATGGGCGACGGATGGACCGTGCAGTCGTGATGATGATGCATATCTTACAGGAGCGGCAGGCGGATCCAGATCAGACGAAGTCAAGCGATTACGGTGGAATTTTGCTAGTGGATTTTACGAAAGCATACGACACGGTGGATAGGCATTATCTGCTGGCGACTTTGAGATGTTTTGGATTTTCGGAACGTTTCATTGCACTTATGAAGGCACTACACCAAGGCACATCGGCGAGATTTTTAGTGAATGGACAACTCTCGCAGTCGTTTCCAGTAATATCGGGTATTCGCCAAGGATGTCCGTTGGCACCCTTGCTGTTTATATTGGCGGTCGAACCCCTGGGAATGGCGATTGATCAACACCAAGGGCTCCAAGGAGTCACGATTAAAGGAGACAGATCGCATCGGGCACACACCTTTTCAGCATTTGTGGACGATTCCACAATTTTTTTCACAAAAGAGGAGCAAGTTGAACAGGCTGTAACATTGCTGGAGAGTTTTGGAAAATTATCCGGTTTGACAATGCAACCTGCAAAAAGTCATATTCTCCCGCTGGGACAGGCTACGGTACAGTTGGAAAAGTGGGGGATTCCAGTGATCAAAGAGAATGACACAGTGAGGTATTTAGGATATCAAGTGGGAAAGCATAACATGGCGGACGCTAACTGGGCCGAGCGGATACGGGCAGTACAAAGGAGGTTACTAACAGCAACGAAGTGCGGAACTTCGGTGATGGAACGTGTCACCCTTTTCAATTCGATCGCGATGCCAGCCATACTCTTTACGGCAAAAGTGTTCGAGCCGGACCAGCAGACGTATAAGGAGCTCATCCATTTGCAGAAGCAGTTTATTTGGAGTAACAAGACAACATGCGAACCAGGTCGTCACAAGATGTCACCACACCTTCTTTTCATACCACGACATGCCGGCGGATTAGGGCTGATTTCGATCCCAGTAGCAATTCACACGCTAGCTGTAAAGGAGGCAACGATGTGGTTACTCGAGCCGAATGATAGATATACGCAAGCGTGGCGTAACTGGTGTCAATTGGTTAAACCGGATCAAACTAACGTATGGGTGTCTCCTTGTAGGAAGACTGGGTGGAGGAAGAAGATAGGAAAGGGGCAGAAGGTGTCATCGGTGATTTACCACCTCTCAAGGGCGTTAGGGCCAACGGAAGACGAAGTAACTCTGCTCGAAAGGTACGTATCAGTAAATTCAGGCGTGTTACAAACGAAATGTGTTACACAGCCAGTCAGTCCGAAGGAAATGCTGCACAGAGGTGATCAAATCCAAGTTCAAGTGGATCTAGCAGACATTGACTGGCACGGGTATGGACGACAAGCGCTTAAAGCTTTCTGGGGGACCTTTTCGTGGAGTAATAACCCCTGGATTAGAGATGAAACAGCGGGGGTACTGATGCCGGCCAAGTATGCGAAACTGCCTGAGTCAACTCTAAACGACCTGCACATCAGACGAGTCGGACGGTCGCGGTATCATTGGGTAGTGCAAGGAGCGGAGCAGACATGCCACTCGCGAAAGAAAGTTGGTCGTTGGCTGGCAAGCATAATCCTGTGTTCGCCGAGGGTAGCGATTGGAGCAGAAATAGGGGAGGCGGGACAACCGACACTCCTAAACACTGACGATCAATGGAAACATGTGGTGTGGAAGATAGATTCAACAAGAGAAGTATCAGGAACGTGTTCGGTAACCGGAAAAAGTTGGAAGTTGCGTCAGCGGGAGGACGGCATCTACTGGGACGAACCAATCGGCATTGCAGGGAGGAAACGCAATATTTTCGAGGCCAACGCGGGGATCGAGCTGGAACAGAGGAAGGGCTTGGTTTTTGCAGCCCATCCAAGCATGCATAATTACCCCTGGACGATTAAAGCAGGGGTTAACATGCGGTCAGTGAAAGGATGGATTAGACGCTCCTTCAAGAGTTACTATTACCAGGCACTAACGATCGCACTGCCACGAGTACGGGACCGATGGGAACGCATGCGGGAGAAGTCAGACTGGAATCGGAATATGCAGGAGCAGACACCAGCAGAGCTGTGGAAGCATGGACACATGCTATCGGACTATCAAGTATGGAGCATTTATCGAGCGGCTACGTTCCAATTAAATGTCTATTACGATGGATATAACACAAAAGGAGGGTGTGCACTGGACGATCAGTGTCAGACACCTGGGAAAGGGGTCACACATATCGTGTGGGGGTGCAGTCGGGCCAAACAATTGTGGGCCCGGCTATTAACAAGTTGGAACGGGCGCAGTGTCGGGAACGCTGAGCTGGAGTACTACAGAAGAAATGTTGCTTCGCGTAAATCACCGGAAATTTCAGAGGCTATGATGAAATGCTTGCGGATGAGGTGTGGCACAGGAGCGGAGGAGTGTAAGGAGGCGCTTGCTCGTGTGTGGAAAGGGATATGTTCGCTTGGAATTACGTGGTTATGGTTTATGCGGAACGAAAACGTGCATAAAGGGATTTATCGTAATGCACGGGAGCAATTACTATGGATTTGGTCGAAAACAATGAAGCAATTGTTGGCAGTAGCGTACTTTGAACGTAGCAGAACGGCGACCAGACTACGCGGGATACGAATGCTAATTGGTATTGAGTGTTTACAAGAAATATACCAGGATCGGTCAAGTGATGAACACAAAAAGACACTACCTGCTCACCAGGTGGATAGCTCATCAGAGACGGAAGTGGGGTTAGATCTAGCACTAAGAGATTTTATTGTAGCTAATAGTTAAGTACTAAATAGACTGCGAGTCAACAACAACAGTTACATTGGCACTAATCAAATGACAAAACTCAATATCGATATAAAGAGTATTTTTAATAGGGTAAAAGGTTTTTGACTGATTTTGGTACGTATGTGATTAAAGGTAAAGACTGAGTAATGTTGGTATCTACCTGGTATCACTACCGAAGTCTGAAATTAAGGTATTGAGTATCGATAGTATTCACCGTCAGAGCCAATCTAACTGGGTACTGATAGTATTTACCGTCCATACTAATCTCGGTATTACAGACAATCCTCTCAAATTGTTAGGTTGTAAGAACTTCATACCCCTTCTAAACAAATTGTACGTGAATAACATATCTGGACCATTTTTGATAAGTAACACTCATTGCGTAATACATCGACAAAATCCCGAAAGTCGTCCGTCCACCTTAAGTCCCATGCTATCAGCGACATCGAGCAAATCATCCATTGAAAACAACGACGTATTGCGTCGAGCTGCAGCTTTCATTAACCGAGCAACATAAGCTTTTACCTTCTTTGCTAGACTCATGCCTCAGCTTCGACCAAAGTCAAGATTCCCGTCGTCCGTGACATACGTATTTAATGGACACTCTTGCATAATGTCGACAACGGCTTGTGCATGCTCAGCCAAAACTGTTCCAGCAAGCTCAGCTCGGGCACGCGCCTGTGAAAGGCGAATGAGTGACTCAAGCTGCCGTGTTGTGATTGGAATGCTGCCTGTCGAGCTCGGATGACTATCACCGGCTGAACGCAACTCCAACTACTTCTTTTGTAGCACCGTATCAGCCTCGGATGACAAGCGCGGATGCACATAACGCCGAGCGTACGCGATAAACTTCCGCACAAAGTAAAGAGGAATCGAATTCATGCTCAACTCGGGGCGAGGCTATTCCGTACCATGCTTTTTACTATTCCGTACCCCAAGATCGTGGAAATTTTTCATTTGCTTTTTATTGGTCATAATAAAAGTATTTACATTTTAATTGTCGGACAAATTTCTGTCAGGTTTGCCCTCAAAAATAGAGATTAAGCATCCTATAGCTTAGCTTTACCAACCATGCCATCGACAGCACCCTCAGTGACGCGCCTGGCAACAAAAAACGCATCAGAAATTCAAAGCTTTATGGTTTTAAGCTACAATTTAGCTGTATTTGTCGTGAATAAAGCCTCAATACATCGACAGATTGGTCTTCCGGCATCTCCCGGTCGGGAATACGCTCCTTGCACTCCTCTTCGGCCGTTTTAGGAGCTATATACCGATGACGTTTATCATCTTCTGCATCGTGACGAGTTTCGTTCGGAGACACATAGCAATCGTTTAGTGTTTGGTCGCCAAAACTACCGTCAAAAATCCGAATCGGCGTGAGCAGAAACCGTGGACCGATTTCAATGAGTTACACCAGATCTTCGCCACGATGCATCGCTGCTTGCTCTGCTATTTTTTATGTCTGCGTCGTCGGCCAACTGGTAATTGCGGCACCAGATTTTGTTATCAGCATAGTAAAAAATCATCACTCGGTCAATAAATGGTTTGCTATTTGGATGGTTTTTGGGTGTCCCCCTTACTTGCGTAAAGAGTTTCTTAACATTTGAAGATGGGTGCGTCGTGAAAGCCTTGTCAAACGTCAATAGTGGCCTTCAGCCAGCAAGCGCACTGCGCGTCATCTTGACCTCATCCATCGTATGCACTAAATAGTAGAAAAAATGGCATAAAACGTGTCAATTAATATTTTAATATACAACAACTTGGACGATTGTACGCACCATTTTGTACGAGGAACTTGACGCTCGGGCCCGTGCCGACACGACTGATCAACATGTAGAGGTCCTGATGCTTGCGAGACTCCAAGAAGATTGTTGTATTGCATCCCTTGATTTCCGTAATATCGTTCACATGTCCAATTTCACCTCGCGCTCGTCCAATTTCACCTCGCGCTTGTATAGCTTGCGAAAGTCATCCATCAAGTGCCAATAACTCGTCCTAATGCCACGTGACGAGAATGCGAGGATTCATTGCTTGTTAATATATTTACTTTCTCCCGCTGTAGCCAATTTCTGCTTCGTGGCTTCCTCGTTCTGTTCGCTAGCTTCATTCTCACGTCTTCGCTTCAGTAGCGCCATTATCGGTCAAAATCTAAAATGGCTGGCGCAAATGTCTAGAAAGCACTATTTTGTAATGCAAAAAATTGAACAGTTTTTATTATGACCAATAAAAAGCAAATGAAAAATTTCCACGATCCTGGGGTACGGAATAGTAAAAAGCATGGTACGGAATAGCCCCGCCCCTCAACTCGGACACTTTCTGACGAAGACGGTGCAAAATCGAGCATAAATTCAAGTTTGCAGTCTCTTTGTAGCATTCACGTGGTTCATCAGCGTTGCTAGCGGAGTTCCAATTACTTTGTGATGTACTGTGATCTTGTGTGCGCTGCCTCTTTCGCTTGTGAGAATTTATGACATGTTCGGACAACAATCGATCTCTCTCTTCATCTTACCGGTTCAACATGATGAATACAAGATCAAAGCGAGACAGCAGCGCAGCTTTCACTTTTAAGCTCTCTCCCACTGATCGACTGCGATCGTAGTGACCACCGCTCGGATTAGCAGCAGCGATAACAGATATTCTGGCATTGAGCTTACACAATGTCTGCCTTTGCAATACTGATACTTTGTTGTTTCATTGCCTCATGCAACGCTTGATATTCGCAAATGCCCGAACAATTGCCGGCTGTTTATAGCGGTACATATAAATTGCAAAACTTGATGCCTGCATACATTTCTATACCTTCATAATATAGTTTAATGATTGGTTTTGGACCTAACAATTTGAGAGGATTGTCTGTACTACAGTAGTATCGACTAAATCGGTATCCAGAGACAATATTTTGTCTCGGTATCTCTAGTATTGACATTGCAACATACTGAAAAAAGTCGTAGAGTTGATAATGATATTAATGTTTTTTACACTCTCTATCTATGTAGCCTGGTTAATGCATCGTTTAACAAGCAAAAGATAAGGAGGTGGACAATTACTGATGGTAATGATAAGTAAATAATATCTCTATCTGCTTAGTATCGAGTATGTCGAGCAAAGAAGTGTCAGTACCAGCACCACTTTCATTATGTTTAATAAGCAATTATATATGGGGAGACATTTTCATGAACAAATATAACCGAACGTAAGCAAATTTATGAAATAAATATTAACGATATGACTAGACCCCAAAGAAGGAGTAGGAGAGCATTATGGTAGTTAGTTTTTATAATATAGCATTTTTTGTGAATGAAAGCAGTCTTTTATGTTGGAGAGAAGAAGTTAAAAAATAAACAACAAGTTGTGGTAACTTTTGATAACTATCTACTAGGATATTAATGAATAAAGCGCAAATGCTCCCTCACCATCCGTTCGTCGTCTTACAACGGCAGTAGTTCTCCATGGTGGTGTTGAAAGTTGAAGTTGTCGACTGAAGTGTGAGTTGTGTTTCTAATTTTAGCATTTCTATTACACTTTAGAAATGGGTATATTTGTAACAAACACACTAATGCGAGCAGTTGTGAAACTACAGCAAAGAGTGTCATTAGTGTGGGCCATTCTATTTTCGCACTCAAAATTCTCAATGGAAAATCTAAATTAGTGTGGGCTTCGGTAATTCTGCACCCACACTAATAATGTCGCTGCGAAATTAGTATGGGCCACACTAATCGTATCGTGCAAAAATAGCGTGGGTTTTGTGTGTCCGGTGCCCAGCATTACATCACCACAGGAGAACCGTCCCGTCCAACAGAAGCTACTGCCGTCGCAGCATAACTGCCGCCTCTTTACTGCACTTAATCACCTCGTCTGGACCCAGCACAGCTCCAGGCAAAAGCAAAATCATGTCCGTGTGCAATTTGTGCGGAAGCAGCACAACAGGTATCGCCTTTGTGGTCGTTGCAGGCGACACAGTAGGTTTGGTTTGATTGGAACTAGTGCATTTTCCACTTTGTCGCCGCTCCCCGAACGTCCCAAGACGCAGGCATTGGCCATGAAGCTGAAAGCATCACATCAGTCTGTGTCCAAGCACTATTGGCAACACGCTTCGATACTTCCAGCATCTACCGTTGTGATAACATTGGGTATCCGGAAGCCGGACGTTGCCTTGAACTTTAAGGCCGCCTTCGTTACTAATTCTACTGCAAGCGAGACCGCTGGCGAGGATTTCATTCGGCTTGCCAGCCTGGGCTGTCAGGGTTGAGTCATTCTTCGCGGTCTTTTCAGTCATGTATCTCAGACTGCGAGTGCTGGAGACTTCGAGAGGTCCCGGTACCAAGTTGATAGTATAGTGCTGCACAGACAGCGGGACGTCGGCGGATACGAGGTCTACAGCGAGTATGCAGGCAAGGATCAATTTCTGGGGAACTTTTGTACAGCTGAAGAAGTAGTCGGTATTGCTGCCAAAGTGTATATTGAAGAATGACACTGAAGCATGAAGGATGAAGCAGGTCAGTGAACAAGCAACAAGAGCAGAAAATTCGAGTACTTACATGTATGAAGGGTTTGTTTTCAAAGTCATTTTTTCGTGCGGTTCGGCTGTCGACGCAAGCCAAACTGAGTCGAAACGGCAGAAACGTTATAAAATCAATTAAAACGAGGGTTCCTTGTGGCCATATCCGTGGGGTAGAATTGCTTGGACGAAACAGATGCCGACGAGCAACGTATTCGTGGACTTTGCATCGTTTTCATGGCACCTTGCACTACTACCGAGAATCGTAGCGCTGCATCGCTTCGAGTAGGACGAAGAAGCTGGAAATTATCCCATGGCAAGATGAAGGGAAAGAGACTGCGACGAGCACTTTCAACGAAACCATTCACGCAAATCATGCGCGGTTAGAGTCCAACTGGGGACAAAAAGTTCTAAAAGTTTCTATAGTGTAATGTCACCATCCACGCTCCAGACGTCACGTGAGGAATCACCCGCAGGCATGTTACTTTTCTGTAGTAAGATCAGTTTTAATCACGGGGGTAGTTTAAGGACTTAAATCCCTTCAATTCATTAACACCCTAGTTCAGTTATAGGACAGCGGTGCTCTTTAAACCTATACTACGATGCACAACAATGCAGAGACTCACCATGACCGAAGCAGTCCACAAAAAGACAAAGATTTCTCCTGACTTCTGTGAAACTCCCGCGATGCCTTAATCTGTTCAAGAGTCTTGTGTTGCGTTCGGAAGTATCCCCATTTTTCTTTAACATCTCTTCCTTCAAGCGTCTTACGTAGAAGATCCGCTATCATTGTATTGTGCTTGGAGTTCAAGTTTGCATATGCGGCTCGGAGTTCTGTGGATGAGCACAAATCCGCCAAGCGTTCGACAATTTGAACGTGTTCCATCACTACTGCATTTTTCAATGCACGAATCACGCTTGCTTGTCGAGGTCTTACAATTAGCAAAACGTTTACAACGTCGGTCAGCCTTGCGCTGCTGCCTCTACAAGCGCTCGTCCAATATAGTACCAGTTGCAATTCTCCCGCAACAATACTCGTAAAGTCGCCGTATTACCACACCGTGCGATCGCTTGCACTCCGTTGGTTATCACATAGGGCTCAAGATCTCGCGACCGATTTCGGCGGCAAACATACTTAACCACTTCGACATGACCATTTTTTGCTGCAGCGTTTAAAGCACTACTCGAGCACCTTGCGACAAAATGATGGAAAAGCCACTTAACCATCTTTAAATGCCCATTTCTTGTTGCTCCATCTAAAGCCGCAATGGTACAGCCTTC
>MIQA02009194.1:0-10644 GCA_001887855.2 Sclerospora graminicola | reverse complement strand
CCATCGTTTGGTCACCGTAGTTTGAGAGGCGACGACGGGTGTCCGCGCGAGAGCGAGACAACGCGGCGCACATTTGCTGGTCGTCGTAATCCTCGTCTACTTCGTCATCATCATATATGTATGGAGGGGAGGGCGGTCCTGAATCCGAGGAAGAATCAAACGGAGGGTTGATCCGGGTGTCGGATGGCGACGCGGCCGCCGAGCCGGATGGCGAAGCAACTGCCTAATCGGATTCCGAGTCCTCTCCGGAGCTAGATGGCGAACCAGAGGTGAGACCAGCTCTCCCTGGTGAAAGGGGAGGAGATGCAGCAGCTGACCTCCTTGCGAACAAGCTGTCATCGCTGTCCGACTCAATCTCTTTTCCGCTGTCCGAATGGCCCGGATGACATTGGCGCGAAGGGGAGGATCCGCTCTTCTTTCTCCGTTTGGGCGGGTCAGCACCGGCCAAGGAAGGGTCGGAACTGGCCGGACGGTTTCCGTTCCCCGGTCCCGCCGAAGCGGACGAGAGGCCTGAACCGGCAAGGGGCGGATTAGGGCCGGCGGGAAGCTCCCCAGGTCCTGATTCTGCTGAAGCAGATAACCGGGATGATTGCGGTGGGGAGGTTTTCCACTGATCCTCCATCCCCAAGATAACCAATAGGGCCTCTCGTGCACTCAAAGGAGCTCGTAGGAGAGGAGCGGTCTGGCGTCGAGTCGTCTCGAGCTGGTCTTGTAATTCACACAACAGGGACCTAAAACGATCCTCCTTGTCCAGCAGGGCGGCGCAAACACAGTCGGCCCGAGCCAGCTCAGCATGGGTGTCAAAATGGCTTCGCCGGACCTGGTAGAGCTCAGACCGCAGCTCCCGTTGCCGGGAGGAGGCTTCCTGCAACTGCCGCTCCAGAGAAGAAATGTGGCAGAGAGCTTGAGTGTGGGACTCGCGCAGGTGGTTTCGGTTGTCCCGCACTTTATCTAATTCGTGGGACACCTGGCGGAGTCGGACGCGAAGGTGTGAAAGCTCTTGGGACATGTCAGAAATCTCGACAGACTGTTGTTTCAGCTGTTCCAGCTGCTGGACTGCGGAGTGATAAGGACGTGGAAACCGTAAGCGACTGGGTTACAACACAAGAGGAGAAAAGGCACTTACGTTGAAGTTTTGATCGGTGAACCAACTCCTGATTGGCAGCCCGGAGGGGTTCAACGACGTCTGCCAGCATGCGGAGACGGTTTCTCTCTTCCGTCAGGATGGCGACTTGGCCCTCAAGATCGGTCACCTGTTTCTGAAGATCACTCGGTCTCGAGGAAGATTTTCGAACGGCAGCTTCATCGGCCCGGCGGTTGGCGGAGGCGAGTTGTTGGACCAAGTCAGCTTGGATGTGCTCCAAGCTATCCACTTGGGCGGTTAACGCCTCCAGCCTTTTCTCCATCCCCGCCGCTTCGGAGATGGAGGCGGATGGCGCAGCGGCCCGTTGCAGGGCGTCCGTAAGCTGGCCCACAATTGCCCTGAGGCGGGTTATTTCGTCCACTGCTTCTTGACGACTGCGTTTCAGCTCAGTGATTCGGGGGTCCACGGTCTAGCATCGCACAAAAGGTCATGCATCTCCGCGACAGAACTTCAGAGTCAGCCTGACAGGATCGGAGATTCGCCTGAAGGGAAGAGACGGCGGCCCTCAATCTGTCCCGATCACCGCAAACCTGGCCGTGAACGCGGAGCGCCGTTTCAGCGTCAGCGGTCGACAACACCAGATCGGGAGTACGGGACGAGCTCGGCGGTTTTGCAACTTCCACCCCGCTGGCGGGCGAGTCGTCATCCACGAGAACGAGACGGCATATGTCATCCTTGTCGATTTGCAAGACTGAAAATATATCAAGATAAAGTCAGCATCTGTGGATGTGATTGCAAGCCGGCTGGGAGACCGACCGGGTTCACGAAAATTGTTATAAATCAGCCGGACGACGTACCAAAGCGAGGCATGGGTAAGCAGGATCAGATCGACTTGGTTCAGGTGAGGTCGTGCCTCAACCGTTGTGCGGCTGTGACGCGACTCAGGGGCGGCTGTGGTAAAGTGACTTATGAATTAATTGAAGGGAAGGTGTGAAGTATTTTCCAGAGGGCGCATTCTGATTGGCAGAAATATGGACCAAGGGCATAGGTGCCGGATAGCCGTCGCCGAGCGCATCTACCAGCGGCCGGACGGCGCCAGGCCTGGAATCAGGCCGGACGAACGCGACTGAAGACGTGGATAGTTGGGCTAGCGGGCTAAGCGGACGGGACGACCGCGGATGGCGGACGGCCGAGGGGCGGATTGGTGGCGGATTGGTTGGAAGGTATGAGCGAAAGGAGCCTGAAGGAGGGTGAGTGTTCTAGTGGATGAAGGAGGCACCCGGATCGGACGTGGAGCTGCCAAGGAAGTGCTAGCGCCAGCGGCCAGTGAGCTCAGATGGATGGCCATCCGGCCGATCCGGCCGGGTTCGATGTACCAGCCGGACTGGTACCAGCTAGGTTCGGTGTACCGGCCGGGCTGGTACCATCTGGGGTTGGTGTACCGGCCGGGCGGGTACACAAAATCGGAGTTAACCGGGCTACTTCGGGTAAGACACATGACTGTTCAGCCGGGCTATTTGGGGTAGGTTACACAAAAGGGAGTATTGGATATAGGATAAATCAGTATACGTTTCGCTTTCTTAGACACAAGTCGCTTTTATTGGTTCACAGCGGAAGGCTAACAAGGTCCCCTCTTGCTGCTATTGGTTTGCCCGGGGAAGGTTAAAGTAACCCACCGGAAGTCCCCTGACCGGGAGTCGCGGCGTTTCGTATACTCACCTCAAGTCGCCCGTGTTTTGAACACGGTATATTAAGTATTGGGAAGTGGTAACATTTTGGCCTTCTGTGGAAGATTGTGGAGTTATATTTGGATTCCTCTTTACGTACACGTTTGGATTTACCCTTCATTGTCATTGGTTTGGCTGGCCGATCGATTATTCTCGGTCCAGCCGTCGCAGTATACAAACTTCAAGTATATTGCCAGTCGAGCTCCCCGGTGAAGATTCCCGCCCAGGAGCTACCCCTAGTCCTAACCCTCGTCTCCTTATTCGACGGACTTTACACTTTTCGCCCTAGGGTCCACCAAGAGAGCGCAACCGCCAGTACTGACGGGTACACAAGGTGAGCTTTCAACATGGAACATCCGAGTCGTCACGATCAAGCGGATGGAAGTGACCGATCCAGCCGGCCGGATGCCGGATCGGATCATGACTCGGATGGACGGAGTACCCCCTCCGACAGTCAGTCGTCTGGGCCCCCCGTGGGTGTTCGCGTCTCAAGAAAAATTTCTGAGAGCGACTACACCACATCTGCGAGAACGCGGTTAACGCGTTCCGTTCCCCATCCTTTTTCGGATGATCCGCAGTTCACATCTTCAACTGCGTTCCAAGCAGAGAGAACGTTTCTTGCCAGAAACGTCCTAAAATCTTGGATCTAGATCAGAGACTATGTTTTCCGGTGTGATAAAGTGGTTACAAAATTGGTCAACACACAGATGAAGGGTAAATCCGCCAACGTGATTGGTGGAAATGCTAAACCAAATTAGCTGCCCGGGTCAGTTACGGATAGACATCGAACGACGGCTGCGGGTGGGTGGATCAGAGACGTTGGGCCGGCATTTGGACGCGGAATAGAAACTTAAGAAGGTGGCCCAGGTGCGTTGGGTTAGGCCAGCCACATTGCTTGGAGTCGACCAGCCGGATCAAGTTATGTCAGAAGGTGGCCGATAGTTGCGGGCGGTCAAAGGATGGATGCGAAGCTCCAGGGAGGTCATATCCCTGTGGTAGCCGGACAAGGCACCGACAGCTAAACGGGTGGGCAAGAAAAATATATTGAAGATGATGACCAGGTCACCCTGGTGCCATCCAGGCCGATATGAGTGACCGTACAGTTCAAGCTGGTCACGCTATTTCGGGTAAGGTACACAGGCGTCCAGGTCAGGCTGGTCCCTCTATTTCATGTACGGTAGACAAGCGTCGAGGTCAGGCTAGTCCCTCTATTTCGTGTACGGTAGACAAGCGTCCAGGTCAGATTGGCCGCTCTTTTTTGGGTAAGCAATACCATAGCTTTGTATTAGATTTAGGGATAAATACTAATATACGTTTCTCTTTCTAAGACACAAGTCGTCATTGGTCCACAGCAGAAGGTTAGCAAGGTCCCCTCTAATTGTTATTGGCTTGCCCGGGGAAGGTTAAAAGGAACCCACTGGAAGTCCCCAAACCGGGTGTCATATGAGGAACTCTATACTCACTAAAGTCGCCCCTGTTTAGAACACAGCTAAGTTCTATTGGAAAAGAAGGTGAAGTTTTGGCTAACTGTGGAAGATCATGGTGGTATTGTTTGGATTCCTGACTCGCGTAAGATTGGAGTAACACCCTTATTATCTTTGGTTGGCTGGCCGATTAAGCAACCTTGGTGCGGTATACTAAAATCAAGTGTAACGCTAGTCCGCTCTCCGGTGAAGATTTCCGCCCAGGAGCAACCCTCGACCTAACCCTCGTCCACCTGCCTTAACCGGCTTTTAATTTTTGCCCTAGAGTCCACCAGAAGGGCGTACCCGCCAGTGCTGACGGGTACACAATCTGAGCTTTAACAAGATGGATCATTACAGTCGTGACAGCCAAGGTGATGGAAGTGACCTGTGCAGCCAGCTCGACGTAGGCTTGGACCAAGACCTGAATGGATGGAGTACCCCCTCCGACAGTCCGTCAACTGGGTCCCCGTACCTCGGCAATAATTCCCTAAGGACTACACCACACCGGCATTCCATGCAAACGGAATACCGTGTCAACGAATATCCGCGCAGTTTGCGCGGCAGTGACATTCGCTGACACTACAGCAAAATTAACTAAAACGTTCTACAAAAACCACGATGCCAGTCTACAGATGCCAGTCTTGCGACTGTTGTTGGGCGGAAGATCGAAGATGAAGTCCATTGAAATGGACTTCCAACACTCTCTCGGAGCCGGCAGAGATTGGAGGGGGAGCCTGCGCAGAATGCGCAGGTTTTACGCGCTGGCAAATCTCGCATGCGCGTACGTGCTTTCGTACCCATTTGTACTGATTCCTCCAGTAGAAATCGCGTGCGAGAGAAGCGTATGTCTGTTCTCCTCCTTGATGCCCCGAGATCGGGGCATCGTGATACTCAAACAGTATCTGGTGTTTTAGGCCATCGTCGTAAGGAACGACGATGCGACTAACATCTTGGTGGTATGTGCTGTAAAACAGCAGACAATCGTGCAAGTGGTAACGATGCACGCAAGCGCGAAGGAACTCCGGTAGTTTGTCGCGCTTCTGATCTGATTGATCACTTGAGTAATCAATCAACAGAGGCGTTTCCTCTCGGTCTTGTACGATGGTCGTACCTGTCGTACAAGGGACGACGACAGAGCAGTGCAACGAATCGCGTTTAAATTGTTGCCTTCGGTTACGGACGGTTTCGTCTCGTAATCAGGCCGAGGTGATAGCGCATCCGCTATCACGTTCAACTTTCTAGATTTATACTCAACCGTAAAGTTGTACTCAGCAAGAATGACAGCCATCGTGCCATTCTTTTGGAAATGTTTCGGGAGTTCATGGCCGTGCGTAACGGCGCATGATCGTTGTATACCACAAACGGTCTATCTCCCAGGAGATAGATCCGACACTTGGCCAGTGCATACTTCATGGCAAAGCGTTCCTTGTCACGAACTGGGTAGTTGCACTCAGCGGGGCGTAACTGTCGCGATTGACGCAATCACGATTATCGTGATCGCGGTGCATCAAGTCCCAGCCGATTGCGAGATCGCCCGCGTCGCAAACGACGTGAAACGGTCACTCGTTGTTGGCTATAGCCAAGACAGGCGCTGTAGACAAGCTTCGCTTTACTGCATCAAAAGCGTCTTGGCACTTGGTATCCAAGTACCACTCGACATCTTTCTTAAGTGATTGAGAAAGGTCGAATGGGACCAGCATAATTGCACGAGTACTTCAGCAAATATATTTTGTCAATCCAAGGAACATTCGAAGTTCTTTGACATGGTTTGACGTTGGCCATTCAACAATCACCCTGATCTTCCCTGGTTCAGGGCGCACCCCGTTCTTGCCCACGAAACAGCCAAGAACGGGTATCCCAGGCGCACCGAAGGTGCACTTTTTCAAGTTAGCATAGAGCTTATGTTTACGCTTAAGCTCTAACACCCGACGTAGGTGTTCTTTATGAACCTCTATGTCGCTTTTATTGTGTTCAGCCTCGCTTAGGATGAACACATCGTCGAAGTAGCTCGGTGCAAATTCACGCATCTATTGAATGTTGGAGGAAATTTCGAATTCCCTGTGGCATCAAAAACCACTCCCAAAGCATACCGCTTGGGGTGCTTACCGCCGTGTGAGGGATATCCTTCTCACCCATTAGGATTTGATAAAACCCGCCTCTCAAATCGAGAGCACTGAAGGCAGTGTTCCCGCTCATGCCATCGATGATGACATCCTTTCGCGTATCGGGCGTTTGCCTGTACCGTGACCACGTTCAGCTTATTATAAGCGTGAACGATTCTCCACCCACCCGTGGACTTCTTCACACAAAAGGTGGGACGGGAGTGCGGTGAGGTAGACTCCCGCACATGTTCCGCCTTACGACGAGTTTCAAAGCGCTCGTCGATTGCCTTCACCTGGTCACCCGGGAATGAACATTGTCGCTTGACGCAGTACTTCGTGTCTGGCACGAGGTCAATCTCATGTCGAGTTCCCCTATTCTTAGGAGCTCACATGGTACTAATACGTCAGCGTATTCCCAAAGTACCTCATAGTATGGGGAGTTCGCGCTAAGCGACTCCCAACTCTGCGCTTCAAAGTGCTGGGCCTTTGTTTGTTCATTGGGACGGTCTCGTTCCCAATGTCGGCCGCTTGCAATGTGAATATTCGTTCACGAATATCCACGACATCATCAATTACAACGATGACGCAGATCTGTTCGATCTGATCATCGTGCAAATTCTGTATAAATTTCTTCCAGGTTAGGGCGGGAAGAGTCATCACTTCCGAACCTTCTTTCGGAAGATTACCAAGTGTTAGAGACTGGGTAGCTAATCCGGTCTCTGTCTGCGTCAAGACGTTGATAGTCTCGACGGACTCGTCCACACGATCAGATGCGCTCGTCTGATTGTTGCCCGTTCGGCGACACGGTGATCGTTATCACTCGTTCGCAAGGTCTCTCCATCATGGTGGCCACTGCCAACCATGGAATCTTCTTGCCCACGACTGCTCTCAGTCGTGAGTTTATCATCTTCAACACAGGAATTATCTTTGGGAATACGCTGACGTATTCATAAAGTACCTCATTATAAGGGGATTTCGCGCTTAGCGACAACCAGCTCGGCGCTTCAAAGTGCTGAAAGTTGGTTTGTTCATTGGTCGTGCGTTTGCACTGTGGGTATTTGTGAACAAATATCCACAACATCGTCTATTGGGATGATGATACAGATCTGCTCAATCTGATCATCATTAGTTAGCTTCTTCCAGCTTAGAGCCAGCCGAGCCATCACCTCCTGGCCCAGTTTCTCATGTTTCTTCAAGTGTGAGAGACTGGTGGCTAATCCAGTCTCTGTCTGCGTCAAGATGTTTAGCGTCTCGACTGACTCATCATTGTGATCAGACGCACTCGTCTGATCCGTTGCCCGTTCGGCTACACAGTGATCTGTGTGTCACTCGTGTGCAAGGCCACATTCTCACGGTGTCAACTGTCTACCACGGAATTATATTCCTCACGACTATGTTTCAGTCGTGGGTGTCTCAGCATGGGGTCGTTATCGGTCGTGTTGTTTTCGTCGCTCTCACGGTGGTTCTTACCACCGTAGATGTGACTTCCTCACGACGTCTGTCGTCGGGGGTGGGCACTTGAACACGGTGGTCTTTACCTCCCGTGTTGCTCACGCTCTAAGCACGCAACGACTCTTCAGTTGCGTGTGTAAGTCCCACTGAGATCTTATCAGTGGATTTACATTCGCGGAAAGTGTCAGATCAGACCTGGTGGTGCCATCGGTATTCACCAGACTGTCTGACACTGCGATTATATCGTTTGATACAACGGAATTACGCACAGGGTGATCAGTCCCTGTGAATCCGCTGCAGTCGATCGATAAAATAAGCCAATCCCGTTCATTGGTTTATGCTGAGCCATCCGAGGAATGCCCAAGATCACAATAAGTTGTCGTCCAACTCGAAGACGATTAAATCGTCCTCGAACGACAGTTCGATAAGCTCAAAGCGTGTTCAAATTACACGCTTAGGAATAGTCACGGTTGCACCTGTTGCTAACCGGACTTACAGCACGCTTTGTGGAGTATTTACCTCCACGAAGATAAAAGAGGTTAGGGTTTCAGAACTAACAGAATTGTTCTGCGCTCCTGTATCGAAAAATAGCACGCCTGGGGACATCGTTATCATGCGGCTTAGCATTTAGGTTTTACCTCACCCTGTACTTGTTAAAAAGTTACTGTCCCGTCTGGGGCTATTATTCTCACATGCCCGATGTCGGCATGTGAGATAACCCTTCCAGTGGGGCATCCCGCACCTACTGGTTGTTTAACAGTTTTTACATCAACAGATGGATGCCGCTGTTGTTTCACCGACCAGCGGACTGACCAGTCCGCTTACTGCGTTTGGCTCCGAACGGCGCCATACACTCATGGGCACAATACCCCATCTCCGCGCAACGATTTCAGCGAAGAAACTTCTTTTTCTTGGGTTGCCCCGT
This sequence comes from Sclerospora graminicola, assembly GCA_001887855.2. Lineage (NCBI taxonomy): Eukaryota > Oomycota > Peronosporomycetes > Peronosporales > Peronosporaceae > Sclerospora > Sclerospora graminicola. Next base: position 1,888 of record MIQA02009194.1, on the reverse strand, counting down.
CGTCGGGGCAACTGCAACCGATAGGCCCATTGGTTCTGAACCTCCTCCGCCCATGCTTTGGCGCGGGTTGTGGTGACGTGGGACGGAGTTTGAATTTTGTCTGTTCTGATACTGGTTAACATGCTGCACCGGCGGCATGTTAAAGTAGAAAGGCGGTTAAGCCCTTCGACTGAATCCAGCATGCGATGAAGCCGATCGCATGCTGATTCTTCCCGGATGCTTTGGTCGATAGCATCCCTCAGAGTCTTTGGCGGATGCCGGTAAAGACTCTGCTTGACGAGATCGTCATTCAGTCACTTCATGAAGCCAGTGACCTGCATGGCAGGAGGCACTGCCTCATATACAATATTTGAGAGCAAATATTGTATCTTCTGAGCGTAAATTTGAAGACAAAGCTTACCTTGCCGGAGTTCCTTCAACTCTTGTCGCTATTCAAGTTCCATTTCTGAAGCTTCGAAGTTGAGCTTAAGCTCAGCTTTTAATTTCTGCTAAGTCAGGAACGCAGGTTCATCAGTGTATCTGTGACCCATTTCTATCCCCTGGTGTACCTGCCTAGGCATGCTGTGGCAAAATAAGCTTGTTGACGTCGACCAACAACCTTCTGCGCCGAGATAGCATCTTCAACCTCTGCAAACCATCTCCAAAGGGGTTCACCTCCTTCGTCTGAAAGGCGGTAAACGTGCCTGTGGGTAGATATAATGTCGCTTAAAAAGACTCAATATCTCACATGCTTCCTTCGAAGATTTACCTCGGAGAACGGGGAATGACAATCAGACCCATACTTGGAGTTAGGTTTGTGCTACCAATTATTTATCTCGAATTAATATAGACAGTGGCTGCAAGACGGTAAGTTTAATAATTGAACATGTTTTGGATCATTTAGAGCTAATAAACGATATAATTCAGGCGAAAAACAAATATACAGACATGTAACATAAAACATATCTAATAATACTCTTAATATTAGATTCCCTCTTAGATTGTGATATTATCACTTATGTAATGACACTCACAGATCCTTTCATTTTCGAAGCGAGTCCATTCCTCCGAGCGCGAGCAACAGCCGCAGATCCTAACACCAAGCGCGCATCCACAGACCCTCTCTGCCACCAGAATGCCCCAACGGAACCTCTAGCGCATTTTTGTCTCCCAGATCCAGTTTTTAATGGGTACCATTACATAAGTGATGTTTCAGTGTAAATATCATAGTTTTATTCTAGACGTAATGTTTAAAATGTGAAAATTGGATTATAAGTTGTTATAATCGACAAGGAAATCCGATTCGGAAGTAAATACCGAATTCAAGAGGGGATCTAGTAATAAGAATATTATTAGATCAGTTTATATAACATAGTTTAGATTTAATTATAGTAATTTGCTCTAAACCAATCATAATATATTCACTCTTAAACTTACCGTCTTGCAGCCACGTGTTCCTTATTATATATTCACATATATTATAAAGGACTATTTAAGCTCTTTAAATAATCTGGTCCAGTTTAATATTGATTAAACTATTGAGTAACGAATAACATTAGTTCCTATTCTAATTGCAGGCTTCCTCTCTGCAATTTATAGTGTAAGCCAGTAACAGGTTAGCCGGATACACCTGGTAGCACTTCTGGGTCCGTCCTAACGACCACCGTTCGTTTCGTTCCGCCACTAATTAGCGGAGCGCGGGTTCAAGAGCCGCCCGGTCGATATGTCGTCAATCGAGCGTCAACAAGCGCAAGACCTAGTGAGGGAGGCCTTCCCTCACTTTCAACAACGTATCGTGGACATTGTTATGGAGGTGATGCGGACCATGGGGGCCGACATCATTACGGGAATCCGGGGTAAAACCATGGAGAAAGCACCGAATACGATAAATCGTTTCAAACGATATTAT
>MIQA02009193.1:0-14210 GCA_001887855.2 Sclerospora graminicola | reverse complement strand
AAAGCGAAACGTATACTGATTTTTATCCCTATCTCCAATACTCCTTTTTGTGTAACCCACCCCAAATAGCCCGGCTGGATAGTTATGTGTCTTACCTGAAGTGGTCCAGTTAACTCCGATCGGATGCTCCTTTGTGTACCGGCCCACCCATGTCGGCGGGTCCGGGCATCCAGCTAGGGCCAGCATTTCCACCAATTAGGTGGGTGCGCTCACCTCCCATTAGTCCGTTAATTTCCAAGTCACTTCACCACAGCCGCCCCTGAGTCTTGTCGTAGCCGCACAACGGTTGAGGCACGAGCTCACTACGTCTTTCACACTTCGACCCCTCCACTGTTCTTATGTCTGTTCACCAAGATACCCACACTGACCCATTGTCGAGTCACTCCCCGACGCCTACGAGGCCCCCGGTAGGATGCTTAAGCGCCCGCTCTGCTGGCCTCAACCGTCGTCCAGGGCAGCCCGATGTGGCTACCCTGAAAACTCAAATCACTGCCCTGACCGCTCAGGTAGCTAGCCTGGAGAAGGCAAACACTGAGTTGTCTCTGACCCCACGGCTGGCTGATCAGCGGGCAAATGAATCCCGGGTCCGGGAGGTACTGGCTGACCTCCAATTCCAGAGCCACATCAGCCGACTGGATAGTGAGAAAGCCGATCTCATTCAAGAGAGGGATCGCTACAAACAGCTGTCAGAATCCATTGACTCGTTGCGTATCTTGTACCAGAAAGCGACAGCCACCGTGAACTCCCAAAGTAAGTGCATCCTCGCTTGTTCATCTCCTAAGAGATAGATCCAAAACTTTGCCAGCGCATACTTCATGGCAAGGGGTTCCTTGTCATACACTGGATAGTAAGCGCTCGGCTGGGCGCAACTGACGCGATTGGTAGAAGATTACGCGATCACGCTGCATCAAGACACAGCCGATTGCGAAATCGCTCGCGTCGCAAACGACCGTGAAACGGTCGCTCGTTATTTGCTATAGCCCAGTGCCATTCAATATCTTTCTTAAGTAATTGAGAAAGAGGTCGAATAACATAATGCACGAGTACTTGTGCAAATATGTTGCCAACCCAAGGAACTTTCGAAGTTCCTTGACAGTGTTTGGCGTAGGTCATTCAACAATCACCCTGATTTTTTCTGGATCAGAGCGCACCCCGTTCTTATCCACAAAGCAGCCAAGAACGGGTATTTCAGGTGCACGGATGGTGCACATCTTTTTGATTGAGATGGCGCTTATGCTTACGCATAAGCTCTTACACCTCACGTAGATGTTCTTTGTGAACACCTACATCAGTTTTACCGTGTTCAGTCTTGCTGTGAATGAACAGGTCGTCAAAGTAGCTCGTTGTAAAATCTCGCACCGGGCGAATAGATGCGTGACGCATCTATTGAATGTGGCAAGGGCATTTCGAAGCCCCTGTGGCATCACAAGCCACTCCCAAAGCATACCACTTGGGGTGCTTACTGCTGTGAGAGGGATATCCTTCTCACGCATAAGGATTTGGTAGAAACCAACCCTTAAACCGAGAGCACTGAAAACGGTGCTCCCGCTCATGCCATCAATGATGACATATTTCCGCGGTGTCGGCGTCTGCGCCGGTACCATGGCTGCGTTCGCTTATTAAGAGCATGAACGATGGTCCACCCACCAGTGGATTTCTTTACGCAAAAGGTGGGACTGGAGTGCGATGAGGTAGACACCCGCACATGTCTCGCCTTACGACGAGTTTCAAAGAACTCGTCGATTGCCTTGACCTGGTCACGCGGTAATGGCCATTCCGCGTGACACAGTACTTTGTGCCAGGCACGAGATCAATCTCGTGCCTAGTTCCCTTATCTTTAGATAGCTCACAAGATACTTCTTCTGGGAGTACGTCAGCGTATTCCCAAAGTACCTCGTAGTACAGGGAAGTCGCCTTAAGCGACTCCGAACTCTGTGCTTCAAAGCACTGAACTTTGGTTTGTTCATTGGGAACGATCTCATTCCCAATGTCATCTGCCTGCAGTGTGGATATTCGTGAGCAACTATCCACAACACCGTCTATCGCAACGATGACACAGATCTGATCGATCTGATGTGCAAGTTCTTCACGAACTTCTTCCAGCTCAAGACTGGAAGAGCCATCACCTCCGATTCTAAGTTCGGAGTATTGTCGAGTGTTAGAGACTGAGTAGCTAATCCAGTCTCTGTCTACGTCAAGACGTTTATCGTCTCGACGGACTCAACCACATGTCCGACGCATTCGTCTGATCTATTGCCTGTTCTGCGGCACGGTGATTGTTATCACTCGTGCGCAAGGCATCGATGACCACTGTCAACCATGGGGTTTTCACATCACGACTGCTCTCAGTCATGGGTTCTTCGTCTTCGATACGGGAGTCACTTACAGTATCTTCGTTTTCGTTGTGGGTGTTTTCCACCGTAGATAAATTCTCAACACCACGACCGTCGTAGGTCGTGGTTAATTCAACACGGGGGTGTTTGTCACCCGTGTTGCACACGTTACCAACACGCAACGACTCTTCCGTTGCACGTGCAATTCCCACTGGACTCTTATCAGCGGGTGTACCATCCGCTGATAGTGTCCGATCAGACCTGGTGGCTCCATAGCTACCCACCAGACTGTCTGACTCTGTGGTCGGATTACTCACAGGGTGATCAGACCGTGTAGGTCCGCCGCAGTCGATCGACAGGTTTACCCAGTCGATCGTTGGTTGATGCTTGGACATCCAAGGGATACACAAGATGACATCGAACTTGTCGTCAAGATCGAGGACGATGTATTCGTCATCAAACGACAGTTCGTCCAATTCGAAGCGTGTGCGAATCACACGTTTTCGTATAGTCATCGTTGCACCTGTTGCTAACCGGACTGACTACATACTTCGTGAGGTGTTCATCTCCACGAAATCCAACGATATTAGAACATCAGCTCTAACGAAATTGCTTGACGCTCTTGTGTCAAACAGAGCACGTATGGGACATCGTTTCCATGCGGCTTAACTTCCAGGGTGATGTGAGGTTTCCCTTCACCCTGCACTTTGACAGGACATAGTCCCGTCCGGGGCTTTTATCCTCACATGCCCAATGTCGGTATGTGAGATAACCCGTCCAGTAGGGCACCCCGCCCCTACTGGTTGTTCCCATTTTTTGCATCAACAGAGGGTTGCCCCTGTTGATGTTGCCGACCAGCGGACTGTCTAGTCCGCTGACTGCGTGGCGCCGGCCGTGGCGCCATACACTCATGGGCGTGTCATGGATTTGGAAATCGGCTCCACCACAATGCCTTGTAACCGATACCCACTCCATATTAGGCCATCGTAGTCGTAGCCGTAATACAATCAAATCAACCCAATTTTTTCTTGTAATTCCGTAATGCGTGGCGCAGGCAATATCTTAGTCAGTAAGTCTGCAACCATATCGCCAGTAGCCACATGCTCTGGTTTCATCACCCTCTTTTTGGTTAAATCCTTCAGAAATTTCACCCTGACGTCCACATGTTTTTCTGCAGCAGCGCTCGCTTCATTCTGTAGCTGCTTTATCGTGGCTTGGTTGTCGATCTTCAAAATTATGGGAACCTTCGACTTGACTCCAATCTCCGTGAACAACATTTTAAGCCCAGAGCTTCTTTCTCACCTGCCGCGGCAGCGACAAACTCTGCTTCTGCAGTGGACAAGGCCACAGTTCCCTGCTTCTTGCAGTGCCACCCTGCAATTATTCCGTTTACGAACAAGACACTTGCATTCACGGACTTCCGGTCTTCTTTGTCTGTGGCGAAATTTGCGTCAGTGTAACAGACAATTAGCAAACGTAATTTATTACCATCATCAATTTTCATTTCAGACTTTGTGTCCCCTTCAGGTACCTCGCCACACGCTTTGCCAATTTATAATCTCGTAAAGTCGGGGCATGCGTGTGACGAGTTGCCTGGTGGACTGCGAACGAGATGTCTGGTCGCGAGCAGCGCAAAATCCAGAGCAGACTCCCCACTAAAGATTGAAACTTTTTATACTCGGCAATTTTCCGTTCCTTTTCGTCAGAAGTAATTCATTTTCTTTATCGTCTTCAGGTGCATTTACCACTGGAGTCCTGACAGTGTTGGCTTCCTTTAAGCCGTGCCTTTCCAATAGTTCAGAAATCGTGACCCAACTTCGGGCCCTCCTTCGATTCTCATGCCTAAAAATTTCTCCACATTTCATAAGTCCTTTAGTTCAAGAACTTCCATGCTTTTGAAAATATCGTTCGCGAGTGATATATCAGATCCAGTGACCAGGAGGTCGTCCACATAGACCCCCACAATTATCGTTCCACTCTCCTGACTTTTCACAAAAATACAGGTGTCTGTAAGACACTGCACAAAATTCATTTCCACCAGGGTTTTCTGAAGCAACTCATACCAGAGTCTGCCTGCTTGTTTTAAACCCGTACATTGTTTTACGGGCCGCAATGTCTCTTCTCTTTCGGTCTCCACACCAATCTTACGTAAGCTTTCTTGGCTGAATATCTTCCCTTGAGGTATTTCCAAATTATATCATAATCACCTTCCGTGTAAGGTTTTGGGTAGGCGCTTGGCATCTTCCCGTGCCTTGCAGGCACCCCCCAAATAAGTGACATAATCCGAATGATCTTGACATTGCTTAACCCCATCACGGTTGAAAATGTGACGAAATAGTTTTCACCGTATTCCTGATTGACTCCACGCGCTACTAGCCGAGCCTTGTTGCGCTCGACAGCTCGATCGTTTTTCAATTTGTCTTGTACACCCATTTGTTGGTAGTGGGTGCATATCTTCTCTTTTCCGCACGACCTCCAAAACCCCCAGATCTTGAAGGGCTTGCAGTTCGATCCGCTTGGCTGCTGTTCACTTCCTTCCCTTGTGGGCTTCGAAAAACTTCTTCGGATTCGGTAGCGGATCGAGACTTTCGCGCGTAGTTTCACACTTATTTAAAAAGGTGAACGCCACCATTAACGATCCACCTTCATCTTCGTGAGTGTCATCAGTATTTTTCTCTTCATTTCCCGCTTTATGGGCGCTCCTTTTGGCACTTTCGAAATCAATAAACTTTGGCGTCTTCTTGATCTTTCTTTCCAATTTTCTTGTTGATTTCGACGCATCTTCTTTCTTTCTCTTCGTTATCATAACTTGATCCTCCTTCGAGACCGAATTGTCTTAAGTGGACGCGTGACTTTCTTGATCTTTTGTTTGAGGAGTGTCATTTAGTTCACCGTCCAACATCTCTTTTATTCTCTTGTTGGCTTCGTCACTCAATGTCTCGATTTTTTTAAATGTCTTGTCGTCGTGACCACTCGATCACGCAATAGGAGCACTTTATACCCCTTAGTCTCGTCGTTTTTCCAAGAATGAGACCTCTTTCTGCATGTCTAGCCAGCGACTTCTTTTTCGGGTCCCTCCAAACCATGCAGGGGGATCCGAATACCACGATGTCCAAGACACTTGTGGGCTTATTGTTAGCACCTCTATCGGTGACGCCCTTTTCGGATTTGCCCTAGACGGGCTCCGGTTTCGTATGTACGTCGCGTATTCCGCTGCCTCGGACCAATAGGTCAGCGGAACACCCGAACCAAAAATCATACACCGGGTCATGTTGAAAATGGTCCGGTTCTCCCTTTCCGTCTTTCCATTAGATGCCGGGTTTCCAGGTCCAGTGATCTGGCGTCTAACCCCGGTCCTCTTGCAAACTAACTCCACATTTTGGTACTCGGTACCTCCATCCGTCCTTATAACGAGAAATCGACAATTAAATTCATTTTCAAAAAAACCAGGCTAAAAAGTACTCATTTTTCGCTGCCCGATCTTCCGTTTGGGCAGTGAAAACTCGCACGTAGTTCGAGCAGTGGTCGACAAAGACCACGAGATAGCGATTCCCTCGTCTGTCCCTTGGTGTGATCGGCCCTTTTAAATCACTACAGATCACCCCATCGATACGATCGGTTGAAGCATTCTGTCCCGAATCTTTTTTCGATTGCTTTGACCTGCTTGCCTTGCCCTCCGAGCAAGACAAACAGGTTGACCTGTGCCGATCCGGCACACTTATCCCAGACGCGGGATTCTTGGCGATCCGTTCAATCGTATCATACGCCAAGTGTCCGAAACGTACATGAAAATCGTAAAGAGTGCCTTCTTGTTGGTCTGGAATAGACTCATTTGCGACAACACTCATTACCATATCATCGAAATTTTCAAAGTCTTTGTCTGCTGTGGTCAACGCAGCTGTGACGACTGCACCCACCACTTTGATTTCAAAAGAACTCCATTTCGATACACCATTTCCATTTTTTCTCCACTGTTTCTCAGGATGATATTATCCAGTCTTAATATTAAATTAATTATGATAAAACAAATAAATATTTAAAAATTTAATTTCTTTATTTGGTTATGCTGATGATTTCGAAACTCTTCAAGAAAACCAAAGCAATATTTTAGAAACCTTACAAGAAATAAAATCAAATCAACTCGAGATTGAAAAAAAAATACCATCCATGATCAAACTATTGCCGATAATCATTTTAATACAAATGTTTAGTTAGCTTTGGGTGGCTTAGTAATAATCGGAATTGCCGCAATATACTTTTTCTATGGTTCTGGAGACGGCGATTTCTAAAATATTGTTTTGGTTTTCTTGGAGAGTTTTGAAATCTCATCAGCATAACCAAATAAAAGAAATTAAATTTTTAAATATTATTTGCTTATCATAATTAATTTAATATTATAGAATGGATAATATCATCCTTTGTATGCACGACTTTTCTTCGGCTTGTATCCATACTTGACAGTGTCACATTTCCGATTTTTGATACCTGCAAGCTTCCACCATCCGGTAGCATAAGCTTGTCGTTTTGTTGGCAGTCCTTTGCCTGTTCCAGTAAGCTTTCGTCGGACACCAAGTGGCGGCTAGCGCCACTGTCTACAATCCACAGGTCCTCATCGGACAGCGCCTCCAACTTGGACTTATTTTTGCAGTTTCCAGGTCCTTCGATCGTGGATAACACGAAATGCTTTTCGCTATTCCATTGCTATTTTTGCAGTTTCCAGGTCCTTCGATCGTGGATAACACGAAATGCTTTTCGCTATTCCAGTGTCAGAACGTCCCTCAAAGCGCCTTTGAGGCCCCTTTTTGTTTCCAGCCCTGCAATTTCTTTGAATGTGGTCTTCATTGCCGAAATTATAACAAATTCTTTTCTTGTAGGACTCATCCACGGAATTCACGAAACTACGAGGTGTTTTCTTCGTTTTGTCGAGTCTTCTTCCAGTTCTTGTGCCCATGCAATTAACCCCTGCGCGTGTTGCAGGTAGTCTACACGCTGGGGGTTGTAACGTATCATCAACCCCATCTTCATATCGGGAGCAGCGTACTTGACAATGTTCTGTATAATGAGGCTTTCGTGCGAGCCACTTTCCCTCGCCAATGCCACCAAGTACCGATAATGCTGCGTTCAACTTCGTCTTGAGTCTTTTTCGGCAGCGAAAAGATTTGCCGCCGGCTGATGGGTGATGTTCACCTTGAATGCGTGAAACATCTGGTCGAGGACGAAATACAACTCTTGCGAAATCGTCCATTACGTCATTATATTTGCGCGAGAATAATTCGCCGCAACACCCTCCAAATGCTCACTTAACTTGTTCACTTTTAGTCGTTCTGTCCATACAAAACCGGACGACAATTGTGCTACTTTAAGGGCTTTGATAAACAGGTAACTCCACTGCTTAAAACCTGCACCCCATCCTTGGTAAATCTCTGCCCCTGAAAAGTCTTGAATTGGTAATTTTGGGATCTTCATTGATCCACCCATCCGCACTTTGTTATCGGCAGGATGTCCAAAAATCCCCGCCCCTTCCTGGGCTGGGGCTGCATGAGCATTTCCTTGCGGGGCTCCCATCCACCTCCCCGCTCAATTCCATTATCCCCTCCAAGGTTTTCCATCGTCATCTTTCCACCGAACGGACCATAGTTTTTCACCGTCTTCTTGAAAACGCTGCCATTGTCAGAACCCTAGTTCGACTTTGACGACCCAGCAGATAACGCATCATGCATCCCCTCTTCTTCCAGAGCATCAGTCTTCTCTTCCATGCGTTTCATGCACCCAAGAACAGCTTTAAAATCTACTTTCTCTTCTTCCATTTTCGTAATATATCCAATGACCCATCTTCGCACATCTATTGTAGCGAAGGAACTTCTTGATTTTCGGTTGCTTCGAGGTCGAGGCAACTGCAACCGATAGATCCATCGGTTCTGGACCTCCTCCGCCCGTGCTCTGGCGCGGGGTTTGGTGTCGTGGGACGAAGTGTGAACTTAGTCTATTTGAAGAATGATTAACATGCACTGGCGACATGTTAAAGTCGAAAGGCTGTTGATCCCTTCGACTAAATCCAGCAAGCGTTGACGCTGAAGGCATGCTAAATTCTTCTCGGCTTCTTTGACCTATAGCATCCCTCAGAGGCTTTGGCAGAATGCGGTAAAGACTCTGCTTGATGGGATCGTCATTCAGTCCCTTCAAGAAGCCGGTGACCTGCATGACAGGGGGCACTGGCTCACATACAATATTTGATAATAAATACTGTATCTTCTGAGCGTAACCTTGAAGACTAAGCCTACCTTTCCGGAGCTCCATGAAATCTTCCCGGCAACTACGTTCCATTTCTGGAGCTTCGAAGTTGTGCTTTAGCTTGGCTTTTAATTCCTGATAAGTCAGGAACACAGATTCATCAGTGTATCTGCGGCTCATTGCCCATGCCCTGGCGCGACCGCCCAGGCATATGGTTGCAAAATAAGCTTGTGAATGCGGGTCCACAATCTTTTGCGCAGAGATGGCCTCTTCCACCTCTGCGAAACATCTACGAAGGGGTTCACCCCCTTCGCCAGTAAAGGGCGGAATCCGCGCCTTTACTACATCAACGCTCGCTGTGGGCGTTGTTGGTGGCGACCGCGGCATTATTGATGCGTAACGCACCTGAGGGTCTTTGTAAACCCTCTTGAAACGGCTCACCATTTCTAAAGCTTCCTCCGAGGTTTTACCTCGGAGGATGGTGATGATGTCGGTCCCCATGGTCCGCATCATCTCCACCACAGTATTTACATTTTGTAGCGGAACGGAACGAACAGTGATCGTTAAGACGGACCCCAAAGTGCTACCAGGTGAAACAGGCTAGCTGTTACAGGCGTACACTGTTAAATTGCAAGTGAAGAAGCGTGCAATTGGTTAGAAACAAATGTAATTTGTTTCTCAGTAGTTTAATTAAGATTAAACTTAGAGTTGGACTATTTAATTCATTAAATAGCCCCTTAGTTATATATATATATGGAAGTTTAAGAGTGATATATTTATGAGTGGTTTAGAGCTATCTACTATAATTAGATCATGACTAATCATATAAACATGTAAAATAAAACTGATCATATAATACTCTTATTATTAGATCTCTTCTTAGATTCGATATTTGTATCAGAATCTGTTTCCCAGGGTAGATATTAATAATTTATAATCCAATATTCATATTTCAGACGGCAAGTCTGAAATTGAACTGTGATATTTCAACTTGAATGTCACTTATGTAATGGTACCCCATTACACAATTTGACATGATGTCGTCGTGCCCCGAGGAGCGCGGGCGCATTCGTGGCCTATGTTAGGCTAGAAGCTCTGTCCCTTGTCTTTGCGCATTAGGCGCCCCCCCCTCCGCCCATAGGTTGGCTGCGAAAACTTATGCTTCGGGATCTGTGCCGGCTTGTGAGTGCTTGTATTTACGAGCACATACATGCCGTAACAGGTGCGTACATATTTTTGTTTTGTTTCGTTCTAAAATTGAGAATCGACTCATGAAATATGTTTTTATCTCTTACAGCACCGATTTATCACGTACAGCAGCGTAAGAATCGCGTTATCCCTCGTCATCTAAATGGAAGAAACTGGTTTTACGATTGCGTAGGATGCATATATTCTCTGAAACACAGTACGTTTATCGATTGCTCTAGATTTTATTAACTAATTTAAAATGCACTCTATCGAAGCGCGATATATAGCATGGAATTCGGTGCAGCATTCAACGCTTCAAGGACTTATTGTTTCCATACAAGGACGGCGCCCCAAGTCATGGTGAGTAACGGAAATCAAATTGTAAGATAAACTGCCAATTTGGAGCTTCCTTTAATTTCTATACAGTGTTGTAGTCATAACATTTCGCCTATTTCTAATCTGTCCCAAAATAAAAGTCCAACTAATCAGGATTTTTTATAGCCGTTTATCTATCGCTAATGGGCTAAAGCATAAAAAATATTAGTGGTTCTCACGAATAGAGGTAGAATGGAAGGTTGAGTAATGGAGTTGATCAATGAAAATTCATCCTCCCTGTACCGTTTGTGAGGACCTCGAACTGAGGTATTTTATTCTCCAAAAGTCAGAGCACAATATAAGTTTATAGTGAATAAATAATGTCTACAGATTCGAGTAAACGTTTAAGACCCAACTCGCTTTTTAAACATTCTGGGATTTTTTTCCATCTAGATGACTTATTTCTTGTATTTGTTATCTCTCATCTAGTATTTGAGTGCTGTCGTTCTTGCAGAGGCCGGAGGTTTGAATACAAAAGACTCAAAATAGCTCATTCTACTCAGGAATAACAGCCAATTACGAGCAATATTCCTTAGTCTTTTTGGCGAATCACATGCCAACCTACTGCATTTCTCCAGCCTCCTCTTTTATTTTTGGATTACAGACCGAGAAGCATGAGGTAGGATGCATGATGGATCTGACCAATGACAATCCCTTATTTCTCCATACTTTGGTTCGTGAGAACCACTATTAACTCTTTCTGTTCGCGTCACGCTGAAGTACGAAATGCCAATTTGGGGTAGCTTTTTATACAGTTAGTACCCGCTCTCACTTCCGGATTTTCAGAAATGATCAGTTAATATAGGCTATCCATTTTTAAAGGATAGAGCAAATGTGTATCATTTCTCTGTTACTACCCGCAAGACTTTGCCTGCGCTAGATGGCTATAGTAAATCTGCTTGTTGGATCCGCATCCTTGGTGCATAAAGCACCGTTGAGCCGCTAGCTAAACCGTTCACAAGGCCCGCACTTGATCGTCCAATTTCGTCCAATTGAATCGAGCAGCGATACATTTGTTGTAACCCTTTCATAGAACTGTATCGCTAACACGGACTGAAATTGATCTACGAGCTCCCCCGCTTTCATCAACCGCTCACTTATCGAATACTGTTGCTTCTTCACCTTAAGTCATAGCTACTGTTTGATTTAGCAAATGAATAATAAAGTGAGTACCACAGTAGTGGTACAAATCAATACATAATTTTCGGATACTTATGTTCTTTAATTTTTCTAAGTTTGAAAAGAGATAATTTTTGGACAGTTTCAGAAGTGGAAGCGGATACTGTATAAGATTTTGTATCAGGTTTACCAAAACTATCTTTTCATATCAGCAAAACAAAATCTATCAATAGACCATCAGATCAAAGACTGCCACATTGCTACATACCTCTTTATACGTCAATAACTGTATTTTCAATCATTTGGTGCATAAATCCTATTCGATTAAGTCATATATATACTAAATCTAAAGAGCCGTAAAATGAGTCTATTTCGATATAACTCGGTCTTTTCGAAATTAGAGATATCATCGAGTGGGCCACACTGCAATATATATTTCAACTAATTTAGTTGTGTAGAAGTAGCATTTGATTAAGAATTTTTGTTCATTATGTAAGTCGATACTCATTTGTCCGCCGAAAGCTGTATAGTTTCTTCCATATCGTTAGACCTTTCTAGCCCAAGGGCAGTCAGTGAAGACAAGCTCTAGGTTAGATACAGGGATTATTCTCAAATGAGGAACGGTTTCATTCGGAACGGTAATTATCAAATCAAATGTATCTATTAGAAATTTTTATCTAACGAGTCAGACTAAATGGACTATCGAAACTTAAATCTTGAGGTGTCGTGTCGATTTGACGTCTTGCTTCTTCATTATCAGCGAACCGAGCTCTTTGACGGCGAACATAGTTCTGCTGAATCTCCTGGCGGCGCTTCCTTTGGTCTTCTCCCGTCCCGTGGTATGTTGAAAGAACTGACTTGTAGAAATCGGAATCTTGTACACGAAGTGGCATCAGTATTGCATGAAAGTTCGTCAGGGCGACGCATAATCTTGATACACTATCATATCGTGATTCATTCCACTTGAACGTGACGTACATGATCTTCCACAAACTGCACATTCTACCAAAAAAATTAGAACTCGGTCTGATGAGATGTCGATATTCCTTGACACATCATCTGCTTCAAGTTCTCCATTCACTGGTTTTCGCTTCGGATGAATAACTCGAAGTGAAGATGGTATCCTTTATCTGTAAGAATTGCCCACTTAGACCGCCATCCTGACCAGCGCTCTCCGAAGTCCTGCACGTCCAACTCACCCTCCTTCTTCTCACTCAGCAACAAATGCTTCTCCTCGCGCTCTCGAAAAATTGTCAAATCAGAGGTGGAAACAGTGTAGTGGCGTGACATATCAATCGCAATTCCTGGTGGATCCACTGAGCACTCAAACTTGACACCATATTTCTTGTGTTTTCCAGAAAAATACTTCTTCTGCTCTGCGAACCGGCCAGACGGTTTAAATGTTGGTTGGAACTTTCACGTCTGTCGCATACAAGGCGTACTTGTATTTCTCGAATTCATGGCCATGTAAACGTTGATGTTTCATCGAAACCGGTGTAACCAAAACCTTGAATAATATGGGCTCAACAATTTCCAAAACACGGTGCATCGTCTTCTCCAGCGTAGGTGCCTTGATTCCAAAATCAATACCAGGCATTTCCCAGGTGTTGTAGTGCTTGAGCACCACAAGCGCAATAAAAAATGCGTCTTTAGCACTTGTCTTCGGTTTTCTTCCACGGCCAATAGACCAAACACAAACCAAATGATTTTCCACGAAATTCCACAATGTTGAATTTCTGAAGTGTAAAATTCATCATTGTCCTGAGCGTTCTGTCCCCATCAATTAAAAAATATCCATCGAGAATCGGAGCGGGGGCATCCACAACTTCTTCTTCAACCCGCTCTGATAAATCACCAAATTGGGCTCGGGAGCGGTAGAGCTCTTGTTGAGTTTCCTGGAGCTGGCGCTGGAGGCGACGAACAACTGGTCGGTTATTTTCGTCCATTGAAATAGCGGAATGGTAGCTCGAATCTAATTCGATATATGATGTGAAAGTGGTTATTTGATGTGAAACCATGCAAATTCGAGTAGGACACATTAAAGTCGAATTTGATTGGTCTAAATGATTTAGATCGAATTATTTCGAAATTAGTTGGTCTTTGACTTGAGACCAAAGAACAAAGCATATAACTGGTTTATATTGAATAAAACCTAAGAACAAATCATAAGAGTACTATTTGATTAGATGATCTAATCGGTACGCTGTCATTTTGTTTCTAGTATTGCTTTTGTTTCGTCATTAATGAGCCGGAGCCCAAACAGGTCCTTGTATGTAAGCGCGTCGAGCGTTGTCGAAATCACGATTAATTACACATACTTCGTCTTTCTCTCTACTTTCAGTACAATATATCCAAACATTAGCTAAATCGGCCTAGTAGATACCGAGAAATATCAATTTTACTTTTATTTCATGTTGGAAATTCCAGTTGGCGCAACCTTACAATTCACTCGTAAACCGATTAGTAAAAAAATAACGTAAAAAACTAGGCAGTATGCGTGTTAGTGCCGTGTGTCTTAGTCTACGCGTGTGTCGACCCGGTCTGTTAGTACCGGTCGACAGGAAGTGCTCAAGCGCGAAGCGTCCTACGTGTTGTCTCAATGTAAAAAACTGAAAGTATAGTATTTATGATGAATTATGGCAAGTTAAGTATCTAAATGTTACCTAACCTGAAAATCACAATATGCAAAAATTACGGAAATTTTGTCCAACCAGAATTGTCAAAACTCTCATTTCACTCAAACGTCGCCAAAATTCCAACACTCCTTCCGAGATTACCGGGACTTCTTGTGTAGAATCAAATTCATGCTGTGGTAAAGCGATCAGAAAATGCTGAGAATGAGGTGGACCACACACGGCCGTTGATTGGTGACGATGGAACACCCATCAACATGATACAGTTGATGGGTGGGAAAGGCCGATCGCATATACGATGAAAAGGTGGCGGACAACGGGTATTCGCGAT
>MIQA02009192.1:0-32967 GCA_001887855.2 Sclerospora graminicola | reverse complement strand
AATACACTTGAACTTTGTATAGTGCCGGCTGGATCGAGAATAATCCATCGGCCAGCTAAGCCAATAATATACTTGAACTTTGTATAGTGCCGGTTGGACCGAGAATAATCAATCGGCCAGCTAAACTAATAACAATGAAAGGTGAATCCAAATGTGTATGTAAAGGGGAATCCAGATATAACTCCACACTCTTCCACAGAAAGCCAAAATGTCACCACTTCCCAATACTTAATACCGTGTTCAAAACACGGGCGACTTGAGGTGAGTATACGAAGTCGCCGCGACTCCGGTCAGGGGACTTCCGGTGGGTTAACTTAACCTTCCCCGGGTAAACCAATAGCAGCAAGAGGGGACCTTGTTAGCCCTCTGCTGCGAACCAATGAAAGCGACTTGTGTCAAAGAAAGCGAAACGTATACTGATTTATCCTATATCCAATACTCCCTTTTGTGTAACCTACCCCAAATAACCCGGCTGACCAGTCATGTGCCTTACCCGAAGTAGCCCGGTTAACTCCGACTTTGTGTACCCGCCTGGCCGGTACACCAACCCCCAATGGTACCAACCCGGCCGGTACACCAACCCCAGATGGTACCAACCCGGCCGGTACACCGAACCCAGCTGGTACCAGTCCGGATGGCCATCCATCCGAGCCCCTTGGCCGCTGGCGCTAGCAATTCCTTGGCAGCTTCTCATCCGATCCGGGTGCCTCCTTCATCCACTAGAACACTCATCTTCCTTCAGGCTCCTTTCACTCATACCTTCCAAACAATCCGCCACCAATCTGCCACTCGGCCGTCCAACGCCCGCGGTCTTCCCGCCCGCTTAGCCCGCCTGTTCGACTATCCACGCTCCTTGGCATGTTTGCCAGCCTGATTCCCAGCCTGGCGCCGCTCGGTCGCTTGTAGGTATGCTCGGCGGCGGCTATCCGGTGCCCGCGCCCTTGGTCCGTATTTCTGCCAATCAGAATGCGCCCTTTGGAAAGTACTTTACATTACTTCATAAGTCACTTTACCACAAAGACAATCTACAATGGCCTGGTTATTATCGGTAAGCGGAATCGATGGAAGGTTGGGAAGGTCGGCTGTGGTGCAAATGGCTTGTCTCAATACATTTTCCTTTTTAAGAAGTACCTCTCATATATAGTAAAGATTGGTACTCTTTGAAGAATAAACACACAAGAGGATTAGTGGCATTGAAGAGATGATAGATCTTATATATTACTGAATAGGGGGCATGTGTTGGATTTTCAGGCTGCTACAAATGAGGATATTTCACCTCATACCTCAAACTGGGCACAAAAATGAGGCAGCCATTTTCCCATACTGAATCTCATATATTTCCAGCTGATGAGCCACGAGGCCGCATAGAGAATGTCAAACGAATATGAAATCGAGTCCACGCCAAGTGGTCGGTGTACTTTTACTAATTTTGACGACGCAGCAATCTTAATTAGGTAGAAGTATTGCTCTGCATTGCCTGCAATTGCCCTACGAGAGGGAGTGACTAAATATCACGTGTTCATACCATGTAAATGGCACACTGTACCATGGAAGACAAAAAGATTGCGGGACACAACTCTTATGGTCTTTAACGGTATGAACAAATAAAACTAATGAATTTATGGTTGAAGCAAAAATCGCGTTTTACTATATTTATATGATCCGATCGAACTTGAACGCAGCTGCCGTCAACCGTTCGGTTCACCGCCGCTTGTGTGGGGTGTGCTTTCTCGGCAATTGCAGCTTAGATAGTCGCTAACGTTCGTCACAAATGGATTGATCGTATATTGTCAAAGTACTCCCGGTACTAGTAAGGAAGTACTAGTAGTGACGTGGTAAAGTGTACCATTTTCTTTGGTACGGGTGTGATCAAGCCTATACATACCGTAAAATGCATGTCAAAGGCGGCACCTATGTTTCCACGGTACTACAAAACCCTGTCAAAATCGCTGGGGTTGCCTATGACAAGCCTTCGGAAAAGGTCATAGTGGGCTACCCAAATTATGTGCAAAATAGCTAACTTATGTGTAAAACACTAACCTTTTGTATGCGTGACGTGGGGTTCGGTGTGTGTACCAAGTTAATCCACACGTAGAAGTACTGTCTGACCATAGGCTAGCTTGGGTTACCTCCGCGTGTCTCGATATGAGAGGACGCGCAATCGTCTGGATCATGATGACTCGAACCTAATTTCGGATCTCTAGGATTTTTCCTAAAATAAGTTAAGGTAATATAGCTTTTACGATTTGCTTAAAAGCTTATGTGTGAAGTTTTAGCTCTTAATAATAATAGTAGGCCCCGCCTACGAGGTGGCAGTCGCCTATGACATGCATTTTAGGGTAACCTTAACTGTTGTCTGATACGTTACAGCAGACATCCGATACGAAAAGAAGATTTACAGCTTGCGTAGAGACCTAACTACGAGTGTCGCGGTGTTGGACAAGCCTCTCTTTTTACTGTAAGTTTAATATTTTTCATTTATGAAGCCACCTACTAAAAATGAGGCACTTCGGTGAGGGTTATATAAGTATTTTGTACTATTTCGTAGCACAATGCCCCATTTTAGCAGCCTGTGGATTTTGCAGTTTGTAAATACAAATTGTTGAGTAAATTGCTTGTCTCAGTACATTTACCCTTTTATAAGAATTAACGCTCTTATATAATAAAGAAGCATTACCCTTGGTACTCTTTGAAGAATAACCACACAAGAAAGATTAGTGACATTGAATCCGCAACACTTGCACTTATATGTTCATATATTCATACAGTGTTGATGTTTCTACGGAGGTATAGGAATTCTACATGAATGTCTCTACAGGCATAATGCTTGGTGTCCCTAATAAAATATAATTATTTTTGCTTCTTTCCGAGCAAAATCTTTCTCTACCTTCTTTACGTTTACGCGCATCGTGCTAGCACTTCAACAGGTTATGAGCCCAAGCTCCATCTAATCCTATTTTCCTCGCCTGACCGGGTCCGACAACTTTGACGTCTGGAAGACCCGCATCCAAGCATTTCTTGACGGGAAGAACCTGCTCCGATTTATTGAGAACCCAACTACGAACTCAACCCCGTCGTTGACGACGATGACAAACATATGATTTCGGTCACCGACGACGACTCAGATTCGGACTCCAATTGTGATGAAGAAAATGACTCAGGGGACGAAAATGTGAAACCGGATCGAGAAATCGACGAAGAAGGAGAAAATTTTTGTAGCATCAACCGACGTTTGCCGCCTCACGATCGAGGATTCGGAAGTTCAAGATGGAAACGACGATGTATTAGAGCCTGCATCCTCTGTTCTCCCAGCTTCTGCTCAAGTTGAATCCTTTGAAACACTGAATGCCAGGAAGCTTTCCTAGGCAAGAGCAAAAGCAGCAAAGGCCAAGACGTGATCCAAGGCAAAGGCTAAAGCCAATGCGAGCTCTTTGCTGCTGCTCAGACGCGTCGCTTGAATGCTCAAGTCAAGTCATTCTTGATGATGACGCTTGATGATAAGCTTACCAAAATTGTCAAGGGTTTTGACAAGTCTTATGATATTTTTCAAGCCATATGCTTCGATACAGAGCACCAAGGCTTACGGTAATCCGTCCGTCATTATGAATTACCTGTACAATGCTCGTTACCAGGAAGGTGATGACATGACAGAGTTCATTCTCAAGTACGAAGACACCATGAGCGGCCTTAATAGCATACTGAACAACAGTTTGACGATAATGTCTCCTCTGTGTTCCTCTTCAACGCGATGCCTTCATCGTGGGAGAGTGAGATACGCATTTTAGCGCAGAAACCGTGAAATCTTGCCTCTTCGAAAATTTAGGAGTCCCATGTGACCAAGAAACTTGCGCAAGAAAGATTCGCGCTCTCCCGGGGTACACCCGAAAGTATTGAAGCCCGTAATAACCGTGCTCTGGTATTAACTGCTCCTGTCGCTATTGCTCAAGGCTCGTACTGTGATCGATCAAACCACACGATTGCTACATGCCGAGTGTTGGTGAAGCAGATGTCGATTGGTCAGGTGAAACCAAACACGGTTATCCCTACCAACTTCAAGTTGCCGAACAACAACATGAGCACCCGACTCAACTCGGCCAATGTTCACAGCAATCGTCAACACCCATACTGGCGTGGCACCAACCGCAACGGTAACGGGGGCAGCCGTACGGTCAAGGCAACCGCAATTCCGGTCGTGGAAACAGCCAAGGTAATTCCGGCTACCCACAGCGCACCGTCAATGGTAGTAGTGATGCTTACAACAATGGTTACGGTGGCTACAATGGTGGGGACAGCAATTTCAATCAAGGCAACAACGAGTACCATCAGTCCCGTCATAACAACAGCGCGATGTTTGACATTACCGCCGCCACTATGCCGACATTTTGTTTGACAGCCAAGATGACTTCCGCGGATGTTGATCCAGTCTGGACTATCCACTCTGGTTGTACGCGCCACGTAACGGATAACCAAACGTGGTTCATGACGGCAACCCCTTACACAGCTGGATCAATGT
Source organism: Sclerospora graminicola (assembly GCA_001887855.2). Classification (NCBI taxonomy): domain Eukaryota; phylum Oomycota; class Peronosporomycetes; order Peronosporales; family Peronosporaceae; genus Sclerospora; species Sclerospora graminicola. Next base: position 28,454 of record MIQA02009192.1, on the reverse strand, counting down.
GGATGGGAAACACCAAACCGATTCTTGCGATTGGTGATATCTCCCTCAAAGACACTGATTCCAAGGGACGAATCAGACGTTCATGCTGCGCAACGTCCTCTATGCGCCCGAGATGAAGATTCATTTGTTTTCGGTGCATGCGGCTGTGAAGGAAGACTCTCGTTTTTCTTTTAATCGCATGCAGTGCGCGATTAATACAAGCCACTATTTTAGCGTGAAGGCCAAAATTGCCACGCCTGACGACTTGTACCAATTCATGGCAAGTCCGAAGTCGACATCCACCAGTAACCCGACGGCTCTGGTCACCCTTCAGGGTAAGTCAGCCATTTTACGTACCATAAACGAATGGGTCATCCTAACATTCGTATATTGCAGGCTTTGCCTAAGAATGAAGCGATCATCGATCATGAACTCGATGGGGTAGGATCGCAACTAAAAATTACATGTTCCTCATATTCACTAGCAAAGTTATACCGTCAACCACTAAATCTAAATAAAATTGTTGAACGTGCGGAATTTCCTCTTCAAAACGTTCATAGTGATATATGTGGTCCAATGCCGACCCAAGTCTAACCGGTTGTCGCTATTTTCTAATCTCTATTGATGACTGTACTCGTTTCGCAGTCACATATATTATCAAGGTTCGTTCTGAAATATATGAATGCTAAAAAGCCTTTCGCCGCAAGGCGCTTACTGTTTTTAGCTCTGACGTTCACACTGTCGAATACACGTCCATTTACTATGACTCTGAAATTAAAACTCTTCAAGCCGAAAATACAAAAGAGTATGAAAAACTTGGTCGAACGTTGCGGGACAAATGGAACCAAAGCGCAATTTACGATGGCATACAAGCCTGAACAGAATGGCGTAGCTGAAAGAAGAATGCACATCTATATGGAACGCGAACGCATTCATTCTACCCTATTTGACGTAAAATTGCCCTTTGAATTATGTGTTGAATGCGTTCGCTACATTACTGACCTGCTGAACATGACCCCCAGCTCTCTTACGAATAACAAAACGCCATATGAGCTTTGGTATGACAAAAAACCTTCCGTCATGAATCTCCTTGGTTTTGGGTGCAAAGCATTTGTTCACGTCCCAGAAGAAAATCAGGACAAAGTGCTATGATATGCATGTATCTCGGTAAACCCAACCATAAGCGTGGTTTTCAACTACTTGATGTATCTACAGCCGTGATGTTACCTTTGACGAAACCGTATTCCCCTCCATGGCATTTTTGCCGATGGAATCAGGATTAGATAGGTCAAATCAATCAGCAGAGGTAAAACAACCACATAGGAATGAAATTTTCCCATATACGGATCGTATTATGTTGCCTACGACACCTTATAATTTAACTCATTAACCTACAGAGAGTGCCGCATCCAAGTTGGCAGTTCCATCACTATACTTGCCGCCCTGGCTGATGCTTTGCACCGGAACGAGCAAACATATATCTTTATTACACAGCCATTCCAACGAAGCACCAAGCGCAAGTTTGATGACATGGATCAACTCAATGACGTTGCTCTTAAAAAGTCCGCGCCTCTTTTATACAGTTCTCAGGATATTGCAGACGAACATCGTCGGACCAATCTCATCTACACTCTTCTAGATGTTCGCTATATTGCCGAGCCGCGTACATTCCACGAAGCTATGACATCTTCGCATGCTGAAGACTGGTTCAATGCACCTTAATCCGAGATCAAGTCTTATGATGATAACGGCACATGGACACTTGTTTTTCGACCATTAGGAAGGAATGTACTTTGATACCGATGGGTCTGGGTTGTTAAGTACAACGGCAACAGCAACGTAGACCGATTTAAAGCTCGACTAGTAATAGAAAATATTCTACAACAGTTTGGTATTGACTACAAAGAAAGTTTTGCCCCTGTGCTACGAATTGAAGTTAGACTTGTTGCCGAAACCCGCCGATCTGTGCTCCCCAACTTGGCCATAGCGGCCCGGGTCCGTTCGTCCAGGTCAGTTCAATCATCATCGGAATTGGGAATGGAGAGGCGAGGACGCTTTGCAAGAATCGGCTTACTTTGGGAATTACTCTTCCGTTTGTGGGCTACTGAACCCGGCAGTCAGGGAAGAACCAGGCAGTGCAAGTGAAGGTGCAACTGATTCGTCGACCGAAGGGTGACTTGCTTCCATATCGGCCTGTGAAAGAGAAGCAGGAGAGAATCTGGCCCGATTCAGGAGATTGATTGGGCGATTTATTGGCCATAGGACCAAGAGCACCAACCAACCGCGAAAATTCACGCAGGGCGCGTTGGGATGATTCTGAATCAGCATTCGGAACGGTCTACTTGTCGATCGTCTGGTGGGAGGCCTTCTGCAAATTCGAGAGACGACAGTCCCAAGTACGCTCGTCCAACTGCAATATTTCATGCTTAACCAGAGCGAGGGCTAATTCCTGCCGGCGATCGTCAGTTGCCTTGAGATTCTCACTCAAACGTTTCTGAATACTGGAACGGTCCGTACGAGAGTTGGGAAGTTGCTTCGTCAGGAAGTCAACCTGCTCATCCATATGACAAGTTTCCTCTTCCAAGCGATCTACCTCCTGGATCGCAAGAAATCTTCTTGAATCAGCTGGTCGTGATCGCGATGGTGGTCCTCAAGCTGTTACAGGTGGTTCGCCATCTCAATCATTTACTTCTTTAAGTTCTCGATTTGTTCATCTGGATAAAGTGAAGGAAGTCACTCATGTGTATCGAATAAGCTAAAACAAACAAGAACATACATTGATCACGGACGGTAACAGATAGGGCACGAACTATGGATTGCATCGAAGTGACCGTGTCGGACGGCTTGGCCGAAGTACGCAGAGTGGCAAGGTCAGCAGATAAACGATCACTCTCGGCCGTTAAATGCCGGACATGGTCTTCCAATCCCGATCGATCACGGGTTTGATCAGCATGGAGAGCGTTGAGCCGATCATAATCCACACGAGAGTCCGCTAATTGCTAAACCAAGTACGCATATTCACGTTCTAGGCGATCTAATGCAACTTGCTGATTGAATAATCCGGCACGAAGGGTTCCGTTATTTCGGATAAGGACGCCAGCTCATGAATCACATCCTGAAGACCCATTCGCAGTCGGCTGTTGTCCGCCGAGCCTAAGGAGAGTGAACCAGTCTCTTCCACTAAGAGTGCCAGTTGCTCCGAGTAACGAAAAGAATGACACGAAAGGGACCAGGTGGCAACACTCAGGGGCGGGTGGAAGGAAGTCAAGGTCGTCGTTGGTGGTCGAGAGCTGGCTGTGACCGAAGTGGTCGGAAAGGCTGGAATGATCGGGGAAGCCGAAGTGACCGAGAGAGTCGAGGTGGTCGAGGGAGACAGATCGGATGGACTAGCGCTTGATCTTGGAGGCGAAGCTTCATCCGGGGGCCAAACAAAGAAGCCTAGGAAGAACCAGGGGGCGGAACCGGATCGGTCATGATCACCAAGTGGAAAGTATCCTTAGGGAGTGAGTCGAACCGCAGCCCAGCACCAACGGCATCTCTGGACATATGCTAACCGACTACCAGCTGCGGGTTCTGTACAGAGTAGCCACTCAACAGCACAACGTTTACTACAACCGATATCTACACGAGACAACGCTTCCACTCGATCAGGAGTGTACGAGACAGGGGAAAGGGATAACACTGTGTGGTGCTGTAGATGGGCGGTGGAGCTATGGTGAAGGTTGGTCTTGCATTGGGTAGGAGTGCAGGTGGAATTAACAGCTGGGCATGAATATCAAGCTGCGATAGCAACCAGAACGGCCCCAACTATATCGGCAACGCTGAGGAGTAAAATTACAGCGAGAGACAGAGGATCAACAAAGGATAATTTCGCGCAATTGAGGCGAATTTGGTGGGCATTAGCTTCTATCATAACAGCATGGTTATGGAGACTACGGAACCAAGTGATTCACAAAGGCGAGCGATGGGAGGCTGTTGGAATTTTGCCAACGTTCGGATGAAATGAAGTTTTTGACAAAATTCTGGTTGGACAAAATTACCGTGTTTTTTCATACTGTAATTTTTAGGTTAGGTAACTTTAGGTACTACATACCTTTACATAAATAATATACTTTCAGGTTTTACAACAAGTAAGACGCTTCGCGCTTGAGCACTTCCTGTTGACCAGTTCTAACAGACCGGGTACTGACACGCATACCGGACAGAGAGAGCAAGTCAAACGGCACTAACACGCATACTGCCTAATTTTATTCTCTCAGGCTACAATCTACTCTAGCACTGACAGGTTACGAGTGGGGTTTAAGTTTGCGTCAAGTGGAATTTTTTCATCAGGTTATGAGCCCAAAAGTTACGGGTCTCAAGACCGAAGTTTTTTTAAAACGTTTTAGGAAAGTTCTTCGAGTTCTCTTTTAATTGCGATTTCTCAGTGGAAGTCCCCTGTACCGAAGGGTGGCATTGGTTTAAGTGGATTTGTTTCCCGTTCTCCCGTTTCGTTTCGTTTTGATTAGATCGTATCACGAAAATGGAGGAAGAAAAGGTGAATGTTAAGACTGTTCTCGGGTACATGAAACGCATGAAGGAAAAGATTGATGCTCTGGAAGAAGAACGAATGCACGATGCAATCTCAGCTGGATCGCCATAGCCGAACAAGGGTTCCAACAGTGGCAGCGTCTTCAAAGAAACGGTAAAAAAGTATGGCCCATTCGATGGGAAGATGACGATGAGAGATTTAGGAGCAGATAATGGTATCACAAGCCCAGAAAGGGGCGGGAGTGTTTAACCTCCCCGCAGAAAAGAAATTTCGAGTGGGTGGATCGATGAAGATCCTAAAACTAATAATACAGAAATTTTCAGGGGCGGAAATTTACCCACGTTTGGGTTCAGGTTATAAGCAGTGGGCTAACCTGTTTATTGAAGCCTTTGAAATAGCGCAAATGTCGTCCGGTTTCGTCTGGGCGGAGCGCCTGAAGGTGAACAAATTTAGTGGGCATTTGGAGGGTGTTAGAGCGAGTTATTTCCGCGTAAACATCACGACATGGTGTACGATCTCACAGGAATTGTATATTGTATGTTTCACGCATTTAAAGTGAACATTTTTCACCAGCAAGCCGCCAACCTATTCGCTGCTGAAAAAGATCCAAGAAGAAGTTGGACACAGCATTTTTTGTACTTGGTGGCATTGGCGAGAGAAAGTGATTCGCATGAAAGTCTTATCGTCGAGATCATCGTGAAATACGCTGCTCAGGATATGAAAATGGGGTTGGGGATTCGTTATAACCCCCAGTGAGAATATATGCAGTACGCGCAAGAATTAATTGCGCGGGCTCAAGAACTCGAAGACGGTTCAAGAAAAGTAAAGAAGATACCTCGAAACTGTGTTAATTCCGTGGATGAACCCTACAAAAAGAGGGTATGCTACAATTGTGGCAAGGAAGGGCATATACAGAGGAATTGCCGGGCAGGAAACAAAAAAAGGAATCCAGAGACGTTTCGAGAAACGCCCCGACACCAGAAATGGTGAAAACCTTTTAGTGTTAACCACAACGGAAGATTATGGAAGGTTTGAAGATGAACCTAAGTAGGAATCGTTTGTCCAATGGGAATTTGTGGATTGTGGACCTAGCCAAGCACGCAGAAGAGCACTTATCCTTTGAAAAAACGATAAAACCAAGAGATATAAGTGCCCTTACTGCGTGATCGAGTGGTCACAACGATCAGACATGTGGAAAACATTGAAACATTGAGTGACGAAGCTAGCCGGAAAATAAAAGAGATGTTGGAAGACAAAATTGATGGTGAGCTGGAGAAAGAAGCTTCAGCAAAAACAGCGCCTTTAGGAGATAACTCGATTTCGAAGGAGTCACAAGTTGCAGTGAATGAGAAAGGAAAAAGGATGAAATTAAAGGGGTGCCGAAGGCACGGTAAGTAAGTCCAGCAGGAAAATAAAGAAGACACCCAAGTTCATCGATTTCGAAAGTGGGAAAAGGATCATCCGGAAAAGGAAAGATTTAAGCAGACATAATTGATGAGACACAAGACAATGGAAATGGAACTTTAATGGCGTTTGCAGTTCTAGACAAGTCCGAAGCCAAGCGTGAAAATTTGGACCCGCTGCCAGATCCGAGGAATTTCTCTGAAGTGTATAAAGGGGGATATGTGGACAAATGGGCGGTGATCGAGCGGGCCGAGTTCCAAGCTCTAGACGACGTGAAGTTTGGGAAATTGTTCGAAAGGAGGACAACATGCACCCATTACCAACAAAGTGGGTGTATAAAACAAATAAAAAAAAGATAGTACTGTCGAGCGTTACAAGGCACGTTTAGTGGCACGTGGAGACAGTCAAGTTTACGGCGAGAATTACTTCGTTACTTTCGCGACTGTGATGGAGCTTAGCAACGTTAAGGTCATTCTGATTATGGCTTTGATTTGGGGAGTGCCTGTACGGCTAAGGGACGTGCCAAGAGCCTACCCCAAAGCCGACACGGAAGGAAATTACGATATACGTTTGGAAATATCGCAAGGAATGAAAATAGTGAAGAAAGTTTGCAGAAGGTCGGTGTGGTGTCCGAAAAGGAGACTGTATTGTGGCTCGTTAAAAACGTATATGGATTGAAGCAAGCGGGCAGACTCTGGTATGAGCTGCTACAAAAAAATTGGTGGAAATGGGTTTCCTAAAATTTCTTACGGACACGTGCATTTTCGTGAAAGGTGAAGGACTTGGAACCATACTTGTGGGGTCTATGTTGATGACCTCTTGGTTACCGGGTCAGATAGATCGCTTGTGAATGTGTTTTTCGAAGAGATGAAAATTCTTGAGCTGAAAGACCTGGGCAATATGGAGAAATTCTTCGACCAGCACGACTGGGATGAATATGCCGAAAGGCTGGTTTTTTGCTATTAATTCGTCGTACGATGTGGTAGCGCGATTGGGTTACCTACACCCTTTTCCGTAATTAATGTGTATACATGAATATGTGTATGCGCAATTAGTGTGATACACACTAATTAGTGATTGCAATTTTGGAACTCCGAAAAAAAATGATGTGGTCCACATCAGATCCCTTGCCTATAAATGTACAAAAACAAAAAGATGTGAACGCGGTGAACCGGAGTACCCTCCACCTTCACCCCTACACGCATTAGGATCGAGATCTTAACCAAGTGCCAATCTACAAGAGACGGAGGTAAGAGGAGCAAAACAGAGCCATTCACCAACCAATCAAAACAACTTCTATAAATATTTGCATTGGGCGGCTCTTCAAAAACCGATCTGAGTTCTGCCTCAAGATCGCATTCCCTCGGATCAAAACCGCGTCCCAACATCTGCGCCGCTCCTATCGTATCTTATTTCTTTCACAACTCAAAGTACGCCCAACTGAGCACGATGGACCATCGCCTATCGTCGCTGCGTTTGACCGGGCTACGGCCGCTCTCCAGCAAGAGGGGAGCAACCAGACACAGTCGCCTGGAGCACAAGAGACCGGCATACTGGGTCCTGATGCAGGTGTTCGTCGCGATGAGACCAGCACCAATGGCGCAAGTGTTCAACCCAGCAGGACGACAGGCAAGAGAGCTCTTCGGAACGTCGCAATGAAGCAGCAGCGGAAAGAAGCTGTGCTGTGGATGAGCGAAGACGAGCAGCATAATGGCAAGGAAGTGCTGTTAGCTCGCACAGTCCGCGAGTTTCCTGATGTCTTTCGCGGGAGCGTGAACGCCAACTCAATGAATGCAAGCTGCTGGTGGAAGGACCGCGACGCTTTGGCAAATCCGAACCAGGTAGAGCCTCTCTCGGTCAACTCCAGACAGAAAAGCAATAATTGCAAAGTACTTTTGAAGGCTCGAAAAGGCCGCGGCCCAAAAACTCAACCCTGGGTCACGTGGCTCTCCGGTGAATTGGAAGACGAGTTCGTTCGGCTTCGCAAGACAGGGGTCATGTGTTCGGTAAAGCTACTGAAATATCTCGCTGTGGATCTTCTCGAAACATCGCAGCACCCCGATGTTTGTGCAACTTTCTCGCCGAGCGGCGTCGCAATCTCACAGAAGATAAACGATCGTTGGATTCACCGATTCATGGACAAACGCAACATCGTTGGCCAGACACAGAATGATAAGCTGATGGTGAGTGCCGAGCGACAGCAACACATCGACAAAGAGATCGCGTTTCACCTTGGCGTCGTCTTGAGAGATTTCCAGTCTGGCGTCCTCGACGAAGACGTGGTCGAGAACGCCGACGATACCCACTTTGTCATTAACATGGACAATGGAAAGACGCTGGGGTTTCGAGGCGACGAAAATATCAAATAGGTGGGGGTCGTATCCGGTGGCATCTGGATGGCCATGGGCGTTCGCATCACCGGCGGTCCGTTGGCGCGAATCGAAGTCCCAATGATCATCTTCCAGAACGACAACTGCTCGTACCCAATTCGCGGTCTCGAGGACGCCGTTCCTGGAGTGGCGTACAGAACAGCGAGGAAAGGCTTCATGACGTCGATGGTTTGGAAGCAGTGGCTATCCGAGCCAAGAGTTCAGAGCACACGGAACCGAGGCAATCGAACGCGTGTCATCTGGTGCGACAACTACGGCGGACACAAGGACGATTCAGCGGTGCAAGACTGCCTGACGCGCCTCAACGCATCTGCCCGGAAGCTGCCTCCGTGCTCGACTGACAAAGTGCAGCCCTGTGACTCCTTTGTAATCGTGAAAATCAAGGATGCATGGACCGACGGCTGGGAGAAGTACAAACTCGAAGCCATCAAGAGCGACATCGGTTTTCAGAACAGCGGAAGGCGTAATGGACGAAGCTCCGGGGCGCTGAAGAATCCGGGAAAAAGCTCTTCTTGGAGCTCGCTGCAGCAGCAGTTCGGCACGTGAATGATCAGCGAGATACAAACGGGTTGACATTCGCTCGGAAGGCAATGATCAGATGCGGTCTTTCACTCGATGTGAATGGTGTATGACACGAGAAGCAGCTTTCGCTGGAGCTGCAAAAGATCGTCAACACACATCGAGTTTACTTTGAGGGCAAATTAGTTCCAGCGTGGAATGTCGTTGATCAATCAGAGGTCTAGGACACTCAGGATAGCGCTTGATCTTTCTAATACCTGCTTTATTTGATCAAATATATACACACTAAATAGGATCAAACCTAATTACAGTGTATAACACTATCCACGCCACCCTACAATTAGTGTGGTATCCTAATTACTGTGATACACACTATTCAAGAAGACCAGTCCCAAACTGAAGCCCAGATCGTCCTCTTCCCAGACCCTCGACACTTCCGCCGACAAGGAGGACTGTTTGAGCCGTTTAGAGGAGGAGGCGACGATATCCTGCTGGACCGACGATTTTCTCCGCTTATCGGGAGGTCCTCTGAAGAAGCCGGCTGCAGGCCGGCTGGTAATGGCGGAGGGGTAGAGTCTCGGGAAGCATCCCAGATCCGGAGGGGTGAGGTTACCTCCGCATCGACAGTCCCCAAGATCGAGGCGGACGCCTTTCCCTCGGATGATTCGACGCCGGCACCAGAGTCAGCAGACAACGGTAAAGACAGTTTGGCGGGGGAATCGGAACCGAGACCACGGGGGCAGGCCAGGTCGGGAAGATGCCGGATGTCACATCGGATTGGCGCGGGGCCTTGCATCAGACGTGTCACCCTGGCATTCGCTTCTGACAGACGGTCTCGGGTAGCCTGTCCATGAGGTCAGAAACTACCTTCCTGGATTCGTCCACACTCGACTGGGCCTTGGCATACACCTCTGTATAGTTCTGGATCTGGAGTTGAAGTTCGGGCGGCATGGATGTCGATTGTTCCAGATGTTTCTTGTACTTCTCCAGTTTTTGCGAGAGGCGGATCCGGTAACTCTCCAGCTGGCCTAAGTTCACTTGTGATTTCTCCAATCGCTGAGACGGATATACTCCTCGTAAGGCTTCGTTACTTTACTGGAAGCATGGAAAGTCTCGAGCATCAAAGTGTGGAAGTGCATGATGCGTTTTCCTGCGGAGACATATAAAGTGAGCAGCTGAGGAAACAAAATCCAAACAAGCGTGGACAACCTTACGTTTGGAATCCACGGTGAATGCTGCCTTTTGATACAGGATGCGCAGGAGTCGATCGACTCAGACAGTTGCTTGTATCGGTCCTTCTCCCGAACGAGGTCAGCCTTCTCATTCTCCAACTGGACAATGTGGCTTTGAAATTTGAGGGCAGCAAGTACCTCCCGGACCTTGGCCTCGTCTGCCAGCCGATCGGCCAGTCGCACAGTCAAGGATAGCTCGGTGTTCACCTTCTCCAGGGTGGCAACCTGAGCGGTCAATGCAGTGATCTGATTTCTCAGGTTTGCCATCTCCGCCTGCCCTGGACGACGCCCGAGGCCGGCGGATCGCGCGCTTAGGCAGCCTGCCCTGGACGACGCCCGAGGCCGGCGGATCGCGCGCTTAGGCAGCCTACCGGTGGCATTGCTGGCCTCGGAGGACGAGCAAGCGATGAGTCCGTGTTGGTTTCGTTGGGGCAGGACAAGACTTTGGATGGTGCAAGATGAATGCGGAGTGAGATCGTGCCTCAACCGTTGTGCGGTTGCGACAAGACTCATGGACGGCTGTGGTGAAGTGGTTCCGGAATGAACGGGCTGATGAAAAGTGAATCCACTTACCTGATTGGTAGAAGTGTCGGCCCAAGCTAGCTGCCCGGGTCGGCCACCGACGGACGCAGGATGACGGCTGCTGGAGGTGTTCGGGAGCGCTCGCAAGCGCCAGATCAGTACAAGGCAGGGAATCAGGCTAGATGAAGTGATCCGGAGGCTCAGAGCCAGGTCAGCCAGATGTTAGCCGGCTGGACCAAGTGGATCCGGATGGCCGTTGGTGGTGGCTATAGGTGGCCAAGGGGCGGATTGGCTAAGAGATGTACATATCAAGGGCCCCAGGGAAGGCTACGCCCCTGTAGAAGCCGGATGGGACGCCGAAGGTGGATGAGTGGCCGCGAAGAGGGAATCAGAGTCGGCGGCCAGGTCTCGTCTAGGTCGAGGTGGATAGCTATCCAGGCTGGTCAGGCTATTTGGTGTACGGTACACAAAAACCGCACAGCCGCGCTATTTCGGGTAAGGCACATAACCATCCAGCCAGGTTATTTTGGGTAGGGTACACAAAAGGTTATATTGGATGTCAGTATACGTTTCGCTTTCTAAGACGCAGGTCATCATTGGTTCACAGCAGGGGCTAGCAAGGTCCCCTCTAGCTGCTATTGGTTTACCCGGGGAATGTTCCTTTCAACCTTTCTGAAAGATTTGAAAGGAAAGAATGTTAAAGTTTTGGCTTACTGTGGAAGATTGTGGAGTATTATTTGGATTCTCTTTTTACACATAAGATTGGAGTAATGTGGTGGAGCCGATTTCCAAATCCATGACTGAAGTCTTGGGTGGAATCCGGATACCCACTGGCCCGGACGACCAACTATCGGAGGGGGTACTCCGTCGATCTTGATCAGCATCAGAATCAGATGAATCACCATTGTGGTGACTGATCTGATCCTCCCGGTCATCTGGCCGGTCTTCATGCGCGTCAGGATCTATGTTTAACTTCATCTCACCTTGTGTACCCGTTGATCGGGGCTGATTACACTCACTTAGGTGGACTCGGTGACGAAAAGGATGATCTTGATCAGGTCGGAGGGTTTGACCTTCTCGAGACGGGGGGTGTCCTCAGGTGGAAATCTTCACCGGAGAACGGGTTGGGGTCGACACTTATTCAGTATCTAGGCACTGATCAGGAAAGTTCGTCTGATCAGGCCAGCCAATGAGAGAGAGATAATAAGAAACCAAGAAAATGCGATCAATCCACGATCTTCCACAGTAATCCACAAACGTTATCTCCACAAAACCTTTACCAATAGTATTAGCGTGTTCCAAACACGTGCGCGTTGAGGGTGCCTAAAACAAACCCGTCGGGGGTCTTCCGGTAAGCCAAAATGCGTCTAATCGCGTCTTAACCGGGAAATAGATGAGCAAGAGGGGACTAATCAACCCTGTGCTCCCAATGACCGCACACGCGGCGGAGCGACTCTTTGCTTTAGGGGGAAAATCTAAACCTGTTATTATATATGCAATGTGTACCATACATCGACTCATGCCTGACCTTTACTTCGAACCTATTTACTTCGTCGCACGGTTGCGTAACACCCTCTTGCCCATCCTGGCTGCACCTTCAAGCTGATCTGTACCGCTTCTGCCCTGATCACGACCCGACTCTTCAAAAGATCTCCGACCCATCCTGATCTTCAACAAACGACCTCGAAAACACTTGAGACCCGCTCTTCAGCACTTGTTCACTTCGTATATAGTACGACCAGACCGAGAACTTGCTTGCCCTTGCATATCAACGCTGATCAGAGGCTGATCAGCCCTGATCACGATCGCCATAGCGATCGACCGAGTGATCAGGTGGTGATCAGGCTGATCAGCCCTTGATCACCTCGGGAACGCTCTGGGTCATCATGATCACGACTCAATTCATCTTCTAAGTCACACTTCTGATCTTTATACCCCGTCAGGACAACCATATAGCTCCGATCTCGGCTGATCAGGCCTGATCAGGCCTTGCCACGTCATCTTCGGACAAACCATAGGTTATCATCACTCACACAACCTGTCACTCCACATGCCCGACTTCATTCCACATCTAATCTTCATTGCTCGGGTATAATAAGCTGATCAGGCCGTAACCTCGTGTCATGATCAACTTCAACCACCATACCATTCATAGATCGGCTGGACGCCTGCCCTTGACACGTCATGTCAACAGTTACTCTTTTCTTATTACATCCACGGGAACTCCACTTAGTAACTGTAATAACGATCGTGATCGTGATCTCCATCATTCCATCAGTGTCTGGGACTGGGCTTAACGACAGTACTTGGCTGATTTCTCCACATCGTGAATATCCGTTGTCCGCCACCTTTCCTTTTACTGTGATCAGCCTTTTCCCACCCATCAACCGTCATATGTTGATGGGTGTTCTATTGTCACCAACCAACGGCCATGTGTGGTCCACTTCAGTCCCAATATTTTCCGATCGCTTTACCACAGCCGCCCCTGAGACTAACTGCAGCCGAACAACGACTGCAGTTCGACTCACTCACTTTTAAACTTCCTCTCTGGCGATCACCATGGCCGACGCGAGCCGATCTTCTCTTCCTTCTTCGTCTTCTTCGGCTGCCCGCCCGATCGCTGCCTCGCCTTCCGTTTCCAGCTCGACTACTCCCGCGATCGCCCCGATCACGACTTCGGCGCCGATCACGACCAGCTTCATCCGTCCAACGACGACCCTCGCTTCGTATAGCCCGCCTTGGAATCCTCCCGCTCGACCTTCCTCAGATCGCCCTCTCCGTTACTTGGAACAGCTCGCTCGCCTAATAGATGGATCGGGTCCGTTCACGTTGGGGTCCGTGGAGGCTTGCCGGCTACGGTCGGAACTCCGAAGTGCAACTCCCGAGTTGGTTTCTCTGTATGATAGCAATCGGGCACTTAACGCTGGGTTATCTGACCGTCGGATCGTTGCCGATTCCTTGGCACATGATTCTGCTGATCTGGCTGCCCAGCTGTCGACTCTCCGGCTAGATCACGACCGACTTGGCCAAGACTTGCGAGACATGACTGATCGCGTTCAGGGTTTGACGATGGAGCGTGATCAGTTGTCGGCTGACCTCGCTGCTCTGCGACTTTCCAAACCTTCAGACACCGTCGCCTCTTTACAGTCGCTGATCGGTTCGTTGACTATTACCGTCCGCCGTCAAGGTACGTTTCTCCTGTTCACTTGTTCCGTAATCCGTATTTGACTCTCCATGTTTATTTCTAGACGAACGTATTGAGGCGATGAAAGACTCGATGGTCGAGATGGTGGGCCATCTACAACGGCTCGATGATCACCGTCTCGACCGTGATCAGCTGCTGCACGACAAGATCTGCACCGCCGAGGACGTAGAGCGTCGGGAAGACGAGGCTCGCTACTCGGATGAGCAGGTCCAGCTTCTTGGCCAAGCAACTTTCCGATTCTCGCATCGGCCGCGCCGACATACAGAAAAGGTTGTGCGAGAGTCGGAAAGCGGCTGAAGATTGCCGGCGCGGGCTTAATCTTGCTCGGGTTAAACTTGAAACCCTAGAGCTCGATGATCGCGCCTGGCTTCAGCATAACGCCGACCTGAAAAACCTCGCGGTGCAGACTATGGAGAGGTGGACCAAACCGAACACCGGTTCGGGGTCAGTTCGGACGGCCTTACAACGGCTTCCTGGGCTGATCGGCTCTTTTACTTCATCTGGAACACCGCCACAGTCTCCGGAGTCTGCCCCGCCTTCACCCGCGTCCTCCGTCGCTTCCTTGCCTGTCCGTAGTGCTGATCAGCCCGTGATCAGCACTTCAAAGGCTTCTGCGTCTATTCAATCTCGTTCACCGGCGACTCCGAGATCAGCGCCTTCGGTCTTGAGTTCTGGGAAGCGTAAGCAGACCAGCTCGTCGAAGAAAAAGATGATTCCCGCCAAGCGATCACGTCTTGTGATTGACTCGGACGACGAATCGACTGATCTGGACGAGAGGACGTTGTCTGTTCTGGCCCGATCGCGCAGCACTGATCGCCGTACGCAAGCACCAAGCTATTCAGGCGTAAATTCGTTGGCCCAGGCCGTTACTTTGCTGGAGTCAGATGACGACGATGACGATGATCTCGAGGAGGAACAACCGGCTCAAGCTGATCCTAACATTCCTCCAGCGGCCACTAGGGCAGCGATCGCCCCGCCGCTCAATTTCACGGGCGTTTTCATCCCGGCGAAACAATCGTCGGTCGGAGAAGACGATTACAGTTACAATCCGAACCAAAGGTTCATGGATCTGTATGTCGTCATGCAGGGCAAGCCGACTTCCGCTCACATGGCAACACGGAAACCTTGGAGTGCTGATCAGGTCTGGGATCTGACGCCTCGGGTTCTTGAAGTGCGGCAGAAACTCGTCCCTCGCTTGTGGTCCCGCCCGCCAGGCTGGATCTTTCCGACCAGATCGCCGGCGCCCAAAGACAAGCAGTGGCAACCAAGGGTGCTGACCAGAGGTGCTATTGAGCTTCTGATCGATTCAGCACCCTGGGATGTCCTCCTGACACCTATGCCCGGGCTGGCGTTTCCTGATCACCCTTGGTTTGTCGAGCTGCAGGGACGCTTGGCTTTGTATTACCAGGAGCACGTGCAAGCAATATGGGAGGCGACTCACCATTTCCCGATCACGACGGCGATGCGCAAGGACGCGTGGATCGAGCATTACCATCATGCTCGCAAGCGTCGACGCACCAAAGCCGGGGCTGCTTGGGCCACGATCTGCGATTATATCGTCGACGGAATCCTGCACGGCGAGTGTGATCTGGACGTTTTCCTGTTCCCTGGCGTCCTGCATTTACCTGTTCGTCGAGCGGGATCGCGAGGACTCAAGGCTGACGGCGGGGATTGGTATCCCGGTTATGGGCATATAACTCCGGTCGCCACGCTGCGTGATTGCCTGATCTGGACCGATCAGCAGGAACCTTGGCGAAACCAGTTTCGATCAAGTCCCATGGATCATCCAGGGTACACGGTTTCTCGCCTGCGCACTAAGTATGGCCTGTGATCGTCGTGATAATCAACTTCTATTTCGTTTTCCATAATCACTAATATATCACGACAGTTCTTGATGATTTTCGCATTCCACCTTCGTATATCTTGTTCATGTCTCATTATCGCTTCCATCTTGTATGTCGGTCGCTCTCATGCGTACAGGTATAATTCTTTATGTATGTATATGTATGTATATGTATCCGTTTACTCCAAAACAGCTCAACCACCTTGATCTCCACTTGCCCGATCATCATATTTGGCTGATCAGTCACAATGTGTCAACCCAGGCTATTGAGATTCCTGATTACCCTCTTCGTGGGTTTGCATCACTCCAAATCGATTCCGTCTCACCCGATCACGTTCAAATTCTCTTAATAAAACTCCACAGTTCAGATCACGTTCATCCACCCACTCGGGATTGTCATAACCCTTCCACCGAACCAAGTAATCACGGTGGGTTCGGCCAAATTGGGTCCTCTTGCCTGATCGGGTATCTAAAACCTTCTCCACTTCGAATTCGTTCGGGTCCAACGTTCTTTCCCAACTGGCTTCGGGTAAGAGAGCTTCGTCAAAATCAAACCTTGGCTGATCATCGCATGACAGCCTGGTTTTAGGCCGATCAGGGTATTCTCGAACCAGTTTCAACTTCGACAAGTGGACAATCGGGAAAATTCCATAATCGGTACCTGCAGTAATCAGCCGAGCGGCATGATCACCGATCAGTTCGGCTATACGGAACGGTCCATGCCACAGATGTGCTAACTTCTTGGCATATCCTTCTTTCACGCGATCCAAGTAAAGCCAAACCCTTGATCCCGGCTCGATATTGTGCGAATCGGCCTGATCATTGTTCCGATCAGCTCTTTCTTGGATAGCCCTCCGTAATCGTTCGTTGACTTGTTCCCGCGCATGTTGGTAGTGACGCTGGAGTCCCATACGCCATCGACGAGCCTCGCGATCTCGACCTCGTGTGCATCCAACAGGGATCACCGACTCGATGGTAGATCGGGGGTCCCAACCATACGCCAGGTAGAATGGAGTATCTCCCCTGATCCGATCAAAAGAGGAATTCAACGCAAACACCAGTCTCTCCGCATATTCATCCCAATCTTGTTGCGCGGAGTCCGCGACATACATCTTGATAGCTCTCGTTAGCGTCTGCACCATCCGTTCGGCTTTACCATTCGCCTGTGGACGATACGCCATGGTCGCGCTCTGTTTCTGGCCAAGCATCTGATTAAACGATCGGAACACTTCGGCCATGAAACCCGGTTCGCGATCATGCCTGATCACTTCACTGGCTCCAAATCGTCGAAAAACACATTCTTCATAACTGCAAGCGACTTGTTGGGCTGTTCGGGTAGATCCCGCTTTCGCGATCACCAATCCCGTGAACAGATCAGTCCAGATCAGCAACTCTGTATTGCCCTTGAACGATTTTGGCAGGGACGGTATGTGATCCATCGCTATCACTTGGAAAGGGTAGGTCGCCTGGATATTTCCAGGTGATCTTCCCCGGATGTTTGGCATACCTTTTCCAGTTTCGCAATCCGTACATGTCCCAACAAACTTTTGTATACTTCGATATAATCCTCTCCAATGAAAATGTTTACGGATCCTGTGATACGTTCGACCTACGCCCTGGTGGCCACCCTCCAAACTAACATGATAATGGTGTAAGATATCAGCTTGTAAAGTCTCCGGGATCACGAGTCTTGCCGATCGGTCCAAATCTGCATCGGCCTGATCAGCTTGGACATAGTAAAACAATAGATCATTTTCGTCGATCTCGTAGTTAGACGCGATCTTGGCACAATCTTTTGCCTCACTCTGGCTCAACTTCTCCAGATCACCCTTTAGAAACGCCTTCAAATCAACGATCCATTTTTCCTCGTCTTGAGCCTTGAGAATTCTTTCGATCCGCATCTCTTGTACTATTTCTTCTGTCAGGCTTTCTCGAGAGGGTGATCTGTTGGGCGGTGATCTGGTTCGTGATCTCGTCGTAATCAAGATCTGGGCTGCTTCCTTTTCGTCTTCCACACGGATCAGCTCAGGCAGCCTATTGATCTCCACCAGTTCTTCCAGCAACGCTTGATCAGTAACTATCGATCCGGCCTGATCACGCATAGCCATAGTGGCTAAGTGATCTGCACTCCGATTCCAATCACGTTTCACATGCAAAAGATCATGTCTTGGCCACCCACGTAAAGCTTTCATAACGCGATCGTTCAGTAGTTTCAAACGCGGTGCTTTACAATCGATCTCTCCAGTGATCTGCCGAATTACTAGGTTTGAATCTCCGCATATGATTACTCTTCCGATCTTTTGCTCTTGCAAGAGATCCAAACCTAGCAGCAGACCACGATATTCAGCCTCATTGACCGTGATACCTGGAGTATAATCTGACCCGGCCGAGATAACAGTCCATTCAGGCAGCTTCCATAACAGCGCACTATACGCCCCCACGCCTTTCTTCACACTCGCTGATCCGTCGAAACTTACAACGATCAGATCTTCCTCTGAGCCGACGATCGGTGGGGGTATAGTGATCGATTCACGTGGTTGCTTCCGAGGAGCGACCTCGATCAGGGCTTCATCGACTTCTGATCGGGGCGTGATGCTGGCTGCCAGCGTTCCAAGAATTTCTTCTTCGCCCTTGGTGCACTTAATGATCTCCAAAGTCCACTGAGATAACACCGCTGCCCATCGCCCCAGTCTTCCATCTAAACCACTCGCGGATAGTAACCACGCCAAACTAGATCGCTTGGATAATACCTTAATTGATCTAGTTACCAGCATAGAGTAGCAAACATCCAACACACGTAATAATGCTAGCACTTCCTTATCCACAATACCATAGTTAACTTCGTTCGGTTTTAATGTTCGGCTTGTGAACGTCACCGGGCAATAAACTCCATCGTGATCTTGGACCAGTGCGGCCGATATTGCCCATTTACTGGCATATAAGATCACCACGGGAATCTTCTCTGGATCGAAGTGTTTCAGTATCGGCGTCGAGATCATCTTCGCCTTTAACATACTGAAGGCTACCATAGCTCGATTCATGTGGTCTTCTGACCCTGGCATAGTTCGATCAATCGGTGATCCAGTCTTGAAATCCGTTTCAGTAGCTTCAACTTCGTGATCAGTCTCAATTGGTGATCCTCCTACCTGATCACGTTCTCGTAGCCCATGATAATCAACTTCCTTCAGTTCATATAGTATAGCGGCGTAAATCGAGAAGTCCTCGATAAATCTGCTATAATAATTCAGAGATCCGAGGAAGGATTGCATGGCCTTCAGTGATCGGGGAAAAGGTAAGTTGCTGAGAGCGGCCAGATCTTTTGGGTTTGCTTCCAAACCTTGGATCGATACGTTATGGCCGAGGTAAGCGACCTTGGGTTGACCCCAGAAACTCTTGACCACACTGATCGACAAATTCCAGCGCTCGCAGGTGTCTAGGAGTCGTTCGACCTTATCGCATAGCATATCCCAGGATGTTGCTGTGACCAAGATATCATCTATGTATGATCGCCTTCCCAATACTGATCGGCCCTGATCTTGGTCTGGCTCACCTTCCGTAAACACATCATGTAGATCAGTGGCTTCCCGATCAGCACTGATCTGGAAATACCCATAGAGAGCATTGTCGATCAGCCTCTGGTAGATCTGTGGGGCATTCTTTAATCCAAACGGCATCCGATTCCATTCAAAAAGCCCAAAAGGTGTAACGAAAGCCGAGATCTCTCGAGCGCGATCAGTCATCGAAACCACCCAGAAACCACTAGCCATATCCAGCGAACAAAACCATAAAACTTTATCCAGATCTTCTAATAAATCGTTGATCAGGGGCATCGGGTAGACCATCAACTTCGTGAGGCGATTCACCATTCTATAGTCGATACACAATCGAATATCAACCCCATTCTTCTTAATCACGATCACGATCGGTGATGCCCACTGCGATGTTGATGGTCGGATGATCTTTGTACTCAGCAAACCCTTGATCAAATCGGATAACTTCTCCCGGTATTGAGGTGCAACTTTACGACAACGCTGAGCGATCGGCCTCGCATTTCCCACGTCTATATCACAAACAGCTCCGAATGCGGCTGGGGGTAGGGCGTTACCTTTCCCCATCAGTAAGTGACGCCTCTTCCAGATGATCTTCTTTAGCTGATCGATCTGCTCGGGAGTGTTCACTTCGGGATCACCGACCTGTAGATCTTCCATGGTG
Organism: Sclerospora graminicola; assembly: GCA_001887855.2. Taxonomy (NCBI): domain Eukaryota; phylum Oomycota; class Peronosporomycetes; order Peronosporales; family Peronosporaceae; genus Sclerospora; species Sclerospora graminicola. The sequence continues at coordinate 8,617 of MIQA02009192.1, read as the reverse complement.
ACTTCTGGCATATTGGGCGATACTTCCGGTAAAACGGCCATCTGCTTCTCGATACCTTCAATGTACTGATCGCCACCTTCGTGTATACACACTTGCTCGTCCACCTGATCTGCCTTTTTCTGATCGGCGTCATCTTGAGTCGCTCCTTGTACGTCACTCGACTGATGGTTTACTTCGGGTTCACCCTCCTCTGTAATGACTTCGGCTGGTTCATCCTCCTTTTCCTTCTCATGATCGCGCCTGAACTCCTCACTGTCATTTCCGCTATCTGGATCCGTTGTTTTCGGTGAGCCGGGCCTAATTATACTCAATATCTGTGGACCTTCTTTGACCCGGCCTTCCCCTGTCGCTTCGATCGGTGGCCTCCTGATCAGCAGCTTGGTCGGCGTAGAATACTCCGGCTTCTCGACCATAGGTGAGGTATCTTCATCCGCTAAATCTTCGTCACTGATCATGTCCGTGGTGGCTTGATAAGCCAGATTCTGCCATTCAATGTATCTTCGTGATCCCACTGAAACATATCCGATCTGTCGAGGTACTTTCCCTTCAGGTAACCACATCCCTAAGATCATGTCTTCGTGGATGATCAGCGGCTGATCGGATATATTTGTGACCCTGATATAGCTTGATCGGCCGATACCTTTAACGAACGTTGGTACCCATCGTTCACCACGGGTCAGCCACAATTTCTGTTGCCGATCACTCGACCGAATCATGACATCGACTGATCGGGACACCCCAATGTTCTCGTACTGACCCATTTTTAACATCCGTACATGAGTACCATACAAAGGTCGTCGGCCAGATAACTGAATCTGCACTTCATCCGGCAGAGTCAGGGTTCCATGAGACAGGTCAAGTCGTATACCGGCTGGTACCATAAAATCCATCCCCAATATCGCGTCTTGACCGGCTAACCGGCCAACCCAAGCATTAAAATAGTAGACCAGGGATCCTGCCAGGGTGATCTTCACACGTGATCGTCCTTCCGTCATATATGAACTCTCGCCGATCCCAACACATTCTTGCCTCTGGGTACTGTCTATACGACATCCCACCTTACGAGCAAAGGCGGAGTCGATGATCGAGACTTCCGCCCCAGAGTCAAATAAAATAGTGGCTTTTTCATTGTTGATCTTTCCATTAGCTTTAGCCTGTTTAAACCACTTGTCGGGAGAGTGATACTTCCAGTATCCTCGGGATTCACCGGGCAGTAGATCCAACTCCATGATCACGTCCGATCGGGAATATTCATCCACTCTGAGACTGTAGATCGGACACCGATCGATGCAATTTGAATTAGAACATGTATTGTCGGTTATCTTCTTTTCCTCAAACTTATCTCCGCTACCGACATATGCATAAATGCAGAACGTAGATCGCTCGGCTCGAACCAGATTCCAACCTGGCGAGCGATCTAGTTTAACATCTTCTCAACATCTGGTGGGAGCATACCAGCATGTTTAGTCGGCACATACCACTTGCGCATCAGATTAAAAAATTCTTCAATAGGGCAGGCGCCGGCGTCATGAAGCTTCCCACAGGTCTTGCACACGAAAAAACAATGATCAGAAGGGTGACCTTTACGATCACATTTTCCACACGTAATTCTTTTCCAACAATCACGATCTCCATGTTTGGTCGACCCACAATGCACACATTTCTTACGAGATCGGTCCTGATCAGGTTGAATACCACCAGGTTTCCGTCCGTCCATGCCATTAGTCGATGATCTCGGGCGATACACTGGCTCCGTCGTAAAGATATGACGGTACTGTTCCTCGTCCGAGCTCAGACTCGACTGGCCACTTTCTTCTTCAGAACCCGAACTGTCTGATTCCTTCGCGATCATTCGAATCGCTCTGGCTGGTCGGGCTGCCGGTATCTTGCCCTGATCAGGGTGTGGCTTGGACCGGTACCGGTTCGATCCTACCTCGACCTTGGGCTGTCGACTCTTGGCCCGCTGCAGCGTCCTCAGAGTCAGTTCCAGTTGTTCTGAGTCCTTTATACGGAGCAGGGTTAGCTGATCAGCCAGATCGCGATTATCCAGAGTCCCAATGAAGTGTTCGACATGTTCACGGGCTATATCCGGGTGCCGTGGGTCCTTGATCGGCATTTTCGCGCGTAGACCAGCAACATTCAACCGATGTAAGTACTCGATCGGCGTCTCATCGGACCTTTTCTTCATGTGGTAGTACTGTCTAGCGACAGACACCCCCGAGTTGCAATATTGTTCTTCAAACTCTTCACACAAACGAGGCCACTTCAGACGCACTTCTCGACTCAGCTGTTTAAGCCAGTTCTTGGCCGGACCTTTCATTAGATCAGCGAAGATCAGGCATCTTTCACCTTCCGGTGTCTTGTCCCTCAGAAAAGCTGACTTAGTCCGACTTAACCAAGCTCTGGCCTGATCATCATCCATATCTTTGCCGGTGAAATCTTTCAATTCCGAGATCGCAGACATTCGCACTCGGGTGATCGTTCCGGATTCACTGTCAAATGCCTGCGCGGAGGCCATATTCGCCCTACGAGGCATCTCAATGTCCAGATCATCTGGATCGAAATGCTGACTGATCTCACCTTCTGACTCCATGTCCACATCACTCCGTGGGGGTGATCGGTGAAATCGACCTTGGTGATCGGCCTGGCATATCGAACGAACAATTCCGGCTGATCGGACTGATTCCATCTCCACGTCCACGGGTCTCTTGACCGGTTTCTCAGCGGACTGATTCATGTTCGATGCTGATCGCCATGGTTGTCCTTGTCCAGGTGTGTACTGAGGCAATCCATATTGTTCACCCACAAATCGGTTCATCATAGTCGCGAACATGGTTTTTAATTGCTCTGGGACCTCCGGCATGTTGGTATGACCAGTGTTGGAGGTCGGATTGGCCTGTGGCACTTCCTGAGCATCTTCGAAACTATCGTCCGATCCGACTCTACCAGGTTCAGGCTTTCTCTTCCTGTTCTGCGACTCGATCTTGGGGTCGATCTGCTGGATCCCTTTCGGGCCCAACGTCATACGTGTGATCCCAACCGAGGAGTCGGTGGAGGCCGCTCCAGATTGTGATGACGATTGATATATCGACTCAATATCCATAGGATACTCAACCAACTGTGATCGGTACGAAGGATCCGCGATAGGCGACTGAACCACTGGGTTCGCCCCTAGTAACGAGGCAAGGTGATCATACAGAGTTGTCATAGCTTCTCTGATCGTCTCTTGATCCAGATCGAATAGCATATTCGCGTCGAAGGCACCAGTAGTGAAGCCAACCTCGTCGATCTGCGCCAAGAGGTTCCTGATCAGATCAAGTTGACTGCCTGTGACCACCGGCCGGGTCGCTCGACCTTCAAGCTTCCCGATGATCTTAGGTTTAATGATCTTCATCACTCGGTTGGTAGCCAGGAACTTGTGAAACTCTCGAAGATAGAACAGTCGTTCCACATCTTGGACAGTGGTCTTCTCGGCTGGTTCGATCTTCTCTTCGTCTTCCTCGAAGATCTTCGGTTTAGGTTTCACATATTTTTAGGTGGATCGCAATGATCCGCCCCCATGTTTTTTCTGTCTTTTTCCATTTTCTTCTTATGCATAGGATCAAGGTTAACACCTCGATCCTTTCCTGGGTTATAGTCAACTTTACTATAACCCAGATCGGCCCCGATCGGGGCCACATGGGGAGTTATTTCATCTTTAATCTCGACCTGGCACTCCACCAGACCAGGTCGATCATCGCTTCCTTTAGAAATGGACAGCATCGGAGACGATACGCCTTCCTCCAATACACACGAAAAAGTTTCCTCCACTTTGATTTTCACATCTTTTTCATCATCAAAGGAATCACGGTGATATCCTGAGTCACCAAGTGACCCGGGCACGCGCACCAGTGTGGTGGAGCCGATTTCCAAATCCATGACCGAAGTCTTGGGTGGAATCCAGATACCCACTGGCCCGGACGACCAACTATCGGAGGGGGTACTCCGTCGATCCTGATCAGCATCAAAATCAGATGAATCACCATTGTGGTGACTGATCTGATCCTCCCGGTCATCTGGCCGGTCTTCATGCGCGTCAGGATCTATGTTTATCTTCATATCACCTTGTGTACCCGTTGATCGGGGGTGGTTACACTCACTTAGGTGGACTCGGTGACGAAAACGATGATCTTGATCAGGTCGGAGGGAATGACCTTCTCGAGACGGGGGTGTCCTCGGGTGGAAATCTTCACCGGAGAACGGGTTGGGGTCGATACTTAATCAGTATCTAGGCACTGATCAGGAAAATTCGTCTGATCAGGCCAGCCAATGAGAGAGAGATATAACGAAACCAAGAAAACGCGATCAAACCACGATCTTCCACAGTAATCCACAAACGTTATCTCCACAAAACCTTTACCAATATTAATAACGTGTTCCAAACACGTGCGCGTTGAGGGTGAGGTTCGATCACCTAAAACAAACCCGTCGGGGGTCTTCCGGCAAGCCAAAATGCGTCGAAGCGCGTCTTAACCGGGAATTAGCTGAGCAAGAGGGGACTAATCAACCCTGTGCTCCCAATGACCGCAACACGTGGCGGAGCGACTCTTTGCTTAAGGGGAAAATCAAAACCTGTTATTATATATGCAATGTCCTATACCTGTGTACCGTACACCAACTCATGCCTGACTTATACTTAGAACCTATTTACTTCGTCGCACGGTTGCGTAGCACCACCTTGCCCATCCTGGCTGCACCTTCAAGCTGATCTGTACCACTTCTGCCCTGATCACGACCCGACTCTCAGAAAGATCTTCAACCCATCCCGATCTTCAACAAACGACCTTGAAACCACTTGAGATCTGCTCTTCAACACTTGTCCACTTCGTATACAGCCCGACCAAACCGAAAACTTACTTGCCCTTGCATCTGAACGCTGATCAGAGGCTGATCAGCCCTGATCACGATCGGCATAGTGATCAGCCGAGTGATCAGGTGGTGATCAGGCCGATCAGCCGTTGATCACCTCGGGAACGCTCTGGGTCATCATTATCACGACTCAATTCATCTGCTAAGCCATACTTCCGACCTTTATACCCCGTCAGGGCAACCATATAACACCGATCTCGGCTAATCAGGCCTGATCAGGCCTTGCCACGTCATCTTCGGACAAACCCATAGGTTATCATCACTCACACAACCTGTCACTCCACATGCCCGACTTCATTCCACATCTAATCTTCATTGCTCGGGCATAATAGGCTGATCAGGCCGTAACTTCGTGTCATGATCAACTTCAACCACTATACCATTCAGAGATCGGCTGGTCACCTGCCCTTGATACGTCATGTCAACAGTTACTCTTTTCTTATTACATCCACGGGAACTCCACTTAGTAACTGTAGTAACGATCGTGATCGTGATCTCCATCATTCTGTCAGTGTCTGGGACTGGGCTTAACGACAGTACTTGGCTGATTTTTCCACATCGTGAATATCCGTTGTCCGCCACCTTTTCCTTTTACTGTGATCAGCCTTTTCCCACCCATCAACCGTCATATGTTGATGGGTGTTCTATCGTCACCAATCAACGGCCATGTGTGGTCCACTTCAGTCCCAATATTTTCCGATCGCTTTACCACACTTTAGCCTTTGCCTTGGCAACCTTCCTGGCATTCAGTGTTCCAAAGGATTCAACTTGAGCAGAAGCTGGGAGCACAGGAGTTGCAGGCTTAGAGACATCGTCGTTTCCATCTTGAACTACCGAATCCTCGATGGTGAGTCGGCGGACGTCGGTCGATGCAACAAAATCTTCTTCATCGTCGTCCAGTTCTTGATCCGGCTCCATATTTTCGTCCTGCAAGTCATTTTCGCCATCGTAGTTGGAATCCGAATCTGGGTCATCGTCGGTTTCTGAAACCATGTCTTCGTCATCGTCGTCAACGACTGGGTTGAGTTCGTAGTTGGGATCTTCAATAAATCGAAGCAGTTCTTTCCGTCGGGTATGCTTTGAATTCTGGTCCTTCAGACGTCATCAAAGTTGTCGGAGCGGTCAGGTCGAGGAAAATCGGATGAGGTTGGAGCTTGGGCTCATAACCTGTTGAAGTAAGCACGTTGCGCGTCGAAGTAGTGAAGGTAGAGGAAGAACTTGCTTGCAAGAAGGCAAAAATAATTATATTTTACTTTTATCATTGACACTAAGCATTATGTCTGTAGAGACATTCATGTAGAGTTCCTTTACCTCAGTAGAAACATTAGCACTTAATGTATATATGCACATATAAGTGCATGTGAAGCGGAATCAATGCCACTTATTCTCTTGTGTGTTAATTCTTCAAAGGGGGGTACCAAGGGTAATGCTTCTTTATTAGTTAAGAGAGGTAATTCTTATAAAGGGTAAATGTACTAAGACAACTTGAATTTGAAGTAAGTGCTTATAATTTTTGGATGCACAACAGTACATTACAAGTAGAAAAGCGAGCTATCATCACATCGTTGGGTGCGTCATGTCCTTAAGGAGGCCACAGGTGCCTGAACCAGATGAAGTGCGCTCCAATCGAATATGACCAGCCTCGCCCCATTCTTCACCCCACCAGTTGCGTACCTTGAAAGACGTCTCATCATAGCCCACAATGAGCACAGTGTGATCTACCGCAGAGGTGCCACAGCTAGACAAAATACCACCAGTGTACTGTTTCCAAGCTGCGTTACCCGCTGCAACCACCGCGACAACAGGTTGCGACTGAAGGGTCTCGATAAGCTCAGCCTCGTTGCCTTCGCGAAGCTTCTTGTATCCAGTGATACCGGTTTCCTTTCTCGAGCAACTAGCGCTGCAAGACTCAGAGCCGCCATTTAGTGAAGTGTACGGGTAAGACTTAGCTGAGCATAACCCGTTTTGTTGAATATACTCGAATGCATATTTTGCAGTACCACCATCACAGCCCATGTTGCGCAAATCACATTCTACCAGTTCTTGCTCTGAGTACTTTCGAATCCCATGTTCATCGCTTCGAATGCATTGCAGAGACTCCACCGCGGCAACGGAAGCAAACGCCCAACAGGAGCTACATTCACCTTGACTTTGAATTGAACGCATGCATCGAGAATCGGACCAGTCGACGGTTCGGCCGGCTCGTTTCTTACTTTCATGCGTTTGAACAGAAGCGCGTGACTGGGCTCGCAAAAACCGCGACTCAACTTGATTCGGATCCGCTAAACCTCTTGAAATTTGAGTTGGGTGCGCGGTGTCACCGGCACTAGCGAGAAATCGGGATTTTCCAGGGACTGGGGGAGGGTTCATCGCACCTACAGCGGGAGTAAATGCGTTGGGGGGTGCGGCAATGACAGTTTGGTGTATCCAATCTGGAGAAATTGGCGTTAGCTGGTTGACAGGAACGGTAATCGTCGTACCATCACCACCTGGAGGACTGGCAACGACGGTAAATGTTTTAGGAAATGGAGCTGCCACGACGGTTACACCAATACCATTACTTGGAACAGGGGGTGGACATGGGGGTACAGGGAAGGTGTTCGTCGTTGAGTCATTATTTTTGCTGCTTGGGGCTGGAGACGGGCTCAGATTTATTGGTGTAGCGTCGACATTGACGACCGTGACGGTGCGGGCTACCAAATCGACAGGTGGGTTGACAGGAGGACCGGCAACAATGGTACCTGTTCCAGGAAATGGAGCTGCCACGACGGTTACACCTATACCATCACTTGGAACACGGGGTGGACACTGGGGCACAGGATAGGTAACCGTGGGAAGCGGCGTCAAAACAACTGGAGTCACCGCACCGGGTGCTTTTGGGCTCTGTGCGACAGTGACGGTAGTAGCTAACATATCTGGAGTATATGGCATTGGATTCGGACTGACAAGAGAGGTAGTCGTCGTATCACTGAGAAATCGTTCAAAAATTGGACCGGAGGGGGGTCCGTATTGGGGTGTGGGTGGGGTTTTGGCCGGGGCTGGCGGTGGGATCTTGTGTGGAAAATACATTCCGTTTCCAGTCGGGGGGATTTCATAATAAGCCATTGTATCACCGCTACTAGCGAGAAATCGGGATTTTCCAGGGACTGGGGAAGGGTTCAAAGCGCCATCAGAATTACTTGCCACGGGTGCAGCAACAACAGTAATTGCGTGGAATGGTACGGGATTCGGAGCTGCAACAATAGTGATGGTATCGAACCGTGTTCCTCTCTTGGGAGTGGGAGTAGGATCAGTCCGTTTCGTCGTTGAGTTGCCATAGACGTACACGTTTCGAATCCTTAAAGCAAATTCCTCTTTGGTCAGAGCTGAAAACGGCGTCATGATCGAGAACTTAGCGTTCGGATTAGCGTCTTGCGCCTGTCGAACATCTTGTTTACTCATGAAGATTCGTTGACGTAGGTCTTCGTCAATTTCTTCGGGACTGAGATCTCGGGGAAAATTCGGCAGCCATGCATTGTTGCGCCAATAGGCGACTTTCCACCTTTTCATTTCGACATCGGTTTTCTCAAATTCGACGAGGTAGCGTTCGTAGTCGATACCATCGTGCAGCTGACGACCACCGACTGCTGCTATTGAGACAGCAAAAAGGCATGAAGCAACCACACAGGGTGTCTTCATCCAGAATGTAGTGCTTTTAATTGCTTGTTGA